>RJWM01009328.1:0-68384 GCA_004363535.1 Dasyprocta punctata
CATGACCACCCCAAGAACAAAGAGCATCTGGGGCAAGCCATGAGAAGAAACTTCTTCACCCCAGAAAAACACCAAGACCCTAGACAATCCAAGCAATGGAATGCCAGACAAAGGGGTACCACATAATATTGTGTTGCTAAAATGTATAAAAAAATGCCTCTACAGTGAGGAAAAATTCACTTTCTCACATGACCACAGCTTTGTCTCTTCTTTATTTTCTCATCCATTCATGGTCCTTCACCCTAAGATTCTCAAGATTCTCAAGAGTTGTGCGAGTCACAGTAATCCACAGCATCCCATCCCAAACACCTTCATGTTTATAATCTTGATAAGACAGAGGAAAGCGGTACATGTTATCCCTGTCACCAATTAGCAAACAGTTAATGACAATGGCAAGTGTCCTCAAGTGTTCACAGCATTATAGAAAGTATACAGTTTTTCTCTTGAACTGCAGGAGTTTCCAAGCCTGCCACTTGAAAAGAGTAGTAAATTACTCCATGTTTAACTAATCTTTTTTTTATCCTTTCTTATGGCTCTCCTGCTCTGAATTTTTTTATTGGTTAGGGATTTTTGAGGAATAGAATAGATAGAATATGAATTAGATAATGCAAAAAGATTTATTAGACCATTTTATGGGATCAGATCCACCATGAACATCTGGATGTGTGAGAGCTAGAAGATACAGTGTCTGTTCAGTATGAAAAGCTAGACCTTCTCGAACAAAAAGATCAAGTATGCAGCATCTGTCCACAGTCGATGGCTTGGATGTTTGCTTCCTGGAGAGACATTAGAATGTGTTTGTGTTGTAAGACTTCAGAAATTGCAGTGTTATGTCTACATTCGAAAGCAGCAAATGATGCACTCACTCAAACAGAATGGAACTGTTCAAACAGTTGACCAATTCTTTCTTCTTTTCCTTTTATTCCATTAAAGCTACAAGCCTAGTTGGTGCCACCCACAACCAGGATTGGTATTCTCTCCTCAGTTTTATGGCCTACATGCAATCATCTCTGAAAACAACTTATAAATACACTCAAAAGTGTGCTTTACTAATTTGCTAGGGGTTTCTTAATCCAGTCGACAAATCACAACTAACAGTCACAGTGTCCCCAAGGTTCTTTCATAGATCAACTTATAATTGTATCACTTGCACGAGAACTCTTGGTCAAAGGCAGAATACTTCTTCGGTGAAACCATAACACGTGTTGAGCACCACAAAAACATACACACTGCAATCCTGCATTAATTGTCCATTATAGTTAAAACACATACACATAACATAATATCTATCCCTCTTGATAATTTGTTGGGAGCCCAGTATAATTTTAACTACATACATATTGTTTGATGAAAAATTTCATGAACTCTTTTATCTTACATGACAGAAAACCTAAACCAATTCAAATGCAACACTTCATCATTTCTCCCCACAATCTGTAGGATCTACCATTCTCCTTTCTATTTCCATGAGTTCAAATACTTAAGACTTTCATATAAGGGAATTACACAGTATCAACCTCATGTTACTGGCTTATTTCACTTAACATAATTTCCTCTAAATTCGTCCATTTTGTAAGGTACAGCAGGATCCCACTCTTTTTAAACTCTAAATGAAATTCTGTTATAGGTACATACTATTTTTTTCTATTCATTTGTCCATAGACATTTTGGTTGCTTTCAACACTTAGAAATGTAAATAATGGAGCAATTAACATGAGAGTGCAAAGATGACTTCAGAACCCATTTTAAAATATTTTTCATAAATACCCACATTTAGGATTAGCTGGACAATATGGTAGTTTTATTTTTAACTTTCAGGGGAGCCTCCATTTCATTTTTCATGTGAGTATACCATGTTATCTTTCCACCAACATGGGCGAATGTTTCAGTGACTCCACATCCTCATCAACATTTGCCATTCTCTATTATGTTTAATGGTGTCCATTCCGACAAGTCTGAAGCAGTATCTTGCTGTAGTTTTAAATGGGTTTTTCTCCGATGATTAGAAGTGTCCAGTAAATTTTTGACATCTGCTGTATATTTTTACATCTTCTTTAGAGAAATGTCTATTTGAGTTTTTTGGTCATTTTCTAGGTAGGAAATTTTGTTCTCTTGATTTGTAAAGTTTCCTTACACATTTTGTATATTAATCACTTAGATACGTGGTCTGCAAATATTTACCAATTCCATAAGTTTTCTTTTCCATATGCTGTTTCTTTACTGCACAGAATCCTTTCAGTTTGATGTACTGTAGTTTCATTTGTCTGATTTGCAGTTAGTTGATCATAATTTTGTGTATCTTATCTAATAAATCACTTCCAAGACCACTTCTGTGATGTTTTTCCAAGTATCATAGTTTCTTCCTATTTTTATAGTTTCGGGTCTTACATTTAACATTTTAATCAATGTTGAGACTTTTTCCAATTGTGATACAAAGCTATCATCCGATTTTATTCTTGTACATGTAGATATCTAGTTTTTCCAGGCTTTTTTCTGAAGAAACAATGGTTTCCTTGCTGCAGTCTTGACAATCATCTCAAGTAGAATCTTACTATATGTCAACTGTTCTCTACTCTATTCCATATAGTATTCCTCAAATGACTTGTGACTCCTTTACCTGGCTACCAAATCCTCAGATTTATGTCCATTGTCATCCTGTCTTCTCCTGCCTCATCAGGATGTTTCTATTCTAAAAATTCACACTAGAGTTATTTAAAATGTGATTAAT
This sequence comes from Dasyprocta punctata, assembly GCA_004363535.1. Classification (NCBI taxonomy): domain Eukaryota; kingdom Metazoa; phylum Chordata; class Mammalia; order Rodentia; family Dasyproctidae; genus Dasyprocta; species Dasyprocta punctata. The sequence goes on from RJWM01009328.1 coordinate 2,729, forward strand.
TTCTACCTATGTTCTCTCTCTCTCTCTCTCTCTCTCTCTCTCTCTCTGTCTCTCTGTCTCTCTCTCTCTCTCTCTCTCTAGCACAGTCAAGCTCTGCTGGTCCTTTTTTAGCTTCTTCTGTTTCTATGGAGATAGATGGGTTTAGCTATTACTGTGTAAGGCCAAGTATTATGGAAACAGAAGATGTGGGAATTAACTTGAACACTCTTTGTGCAATTAGCATCTAATGAATCCACCCTCCAAATAGATCTGCTTCGACCCTATTAGTCCAGAGTCATAGCTGCTCAGACTTCATGTAATAGGATGTGGAATTATAACTCACAGCAGGGCCTGTGAAAAGGCCTTTTGGGGGAAAATGTTTACTGAATAAACAGTCTGGTCACCAGGGAGAGAGTGACTCATTTGCGTTTCCTGTTTTAATGTGTGAAAATGTTTTTCCTCTTGAAAGGGACTGCATTAAGGCACTTGAAGGCAGTTTGCCAAACTCATTTGTGCAGGAGATTAAGGTCTGAATAAAGCTTTAGAACTGCACATTGAGCATGAAGAAGGGTGTGGGCGATGTGGACAACTTTTCTTCACTTTCATAACTATGCTGCAGACTAAATTTTTACCCAAGGAGGACAGAATCTAAAAAAATTCTTTCCATTTACAGAAGAGGAAAATGAGGCTCAGAGGGGATAAGAGGTGAGATCAAGGTTACAGAGCTTGCAGGTAACAGAGCACTCTAAACAGTAAGTGTCCTGCATTCCTGACACTTCTCAAGGCACACAGTACTGCCTCTCATATAATGTGTAACCTCACACATAGAGAAAATTTTAAATATGCACTGTGGCAGATTACGACAGATTCTTCACTGATGATGAAATGAAAGCAACATAACGAACCAAGAAAAAGTAGAAACTATGACAGAACTCTTTGCCAAGTAATAATTGCAATTTGTATCACCAATTACCCTCGTTTAAAACACAAAGTATTTCTTCATGTTTGCCATGATTTCTCTGGTATTTCTGTAAATGGTCATTTGATATTAATTCTTTTGGTTGAAAATCACATGCTTATTTTGTTCAAACATATTGCTTCAGGAAGAACTCCTATAGCCCTATTGAAAGGATAGTGAAAGTATTTTACATCCTATCTTACAGTCCCATGGTCCTCCTTTCCAGTGCAATTACAGGCATATCAACAAGCTGTATATAAGCATATTTTGATGGCTCCTGGCCTCAGCCACTAAGTGTCTACCTTGTTCTGACCTGAAATCTTTTTGCTGCAACAGTGTGATGCATCAGTAAAAGTGAGAGAATTCCTGTCCCTAGGGTGATGTTGACAAACAGGGCATAGGTTTCATGCACACACTGTTCCTGTGCTTCAGATACTACATTTTGAACCATAGTTGCAACAATTTCTCATGTAATTCCAGTGAAATTCAGCATTCATTACCCCAGACAGTAACTAACTCAATTATTCATCCTCGATTGACTTTTCCTGCATCTTGTTCACTTTTCCCAGTCTCCTGACTTTGTTCCCTTGGGATTACTCTCTAAAATAAACCATGCTATGCATGCTCCTGCCACTCTGTTCAGGGAGAACCCAAGCTGCACAGGGTAATTTGTTCTGAACTTAATGAACGCATTAGTCATAGTTTTAAAGAGAAAAGAACCAATGTGATCTAACTATATCTATCCATCCATTCAACTAGCTCTTGATTTGTTATAAGAAATTAGGACTTACAGTTCGAGTGGCTGAGAAGTCTTGAGATTGTATCCAAGCTGCGGTCTAGCACGGATGATTATATAGTTCTAGTTAGACTCTAAAGACCTGAAAAGAAGAACAGCTGGTTATAGAATTTACAGGTCACACTTAAACCCAAAGTCACAAAGAGAACAAAATCCCAGCTCAAAGGTAACCAAGTGCAGCTCCCTCTTACTCAGCCTTTTTGCTCTATTTAGATTTTCAGTTGTTTGCATTAGACTCAGCCACATTAGTGAGGCTAACTCATTGTTCTCAGTTTATTGATTCAAATAGTGATATCCAAAACACCCTTTTATACACTCAGAATCATATCGGGCCAAATGTCTGTGTACTCTACTGCCAAGACAAGTTGTCACATAAAATTAACCACCACAATAGGGTAGGATATTCTCCCAATAACAAAATTGAAATTGACCAAAAATCTATGGTCTAAAAAGTTTATTCATGTCGTATTGTGAATCTTCAAAAAAAAAGCAGATAGAAAATTACAGATAATAAGGAGTAGGGAGATCTTTTTATAATGCAAGGGGAACAAGAGATGGAAGGAGGGTGTTGAGGGGAAAGGAAGGAATGAAAAAAAATTGAAAGAAAAAATGGAAAAAAAAATATATATTTGCAAATGGCAAGGGAGACCAAGAGACAGAAGGGGAAATATGAGTTTTGAGGGGTTGGGCAGGTAAAAAGAATTAAGAGATGTTATATACATGTACCAATTTCCCACAATAAATATAATCAGTGTATACAGCGCAATACACCAATAAATATAGTCATTTTTAATTTATAGAGAAAAAAGTAAAACAAAAACACAAAATAGAGCAGATGAATTAAATAAATTATCCATATTCCATCAGCTAGTTACTGATAGTGAAAAGATTTTTATATATAAATGCAACATTTTTGATGAAGCCAAAGGTACTTCCCAGGTGTTCTAAAATACTTTATTTTTTCTTCTGAATCTAGACACTTTATTATGTTATCCACTTCTGTTATGATTTGGGCAATAATAGTTATTCCCCCTTCTTTATTTTATGTATCTCAGGATTTAGGGTCAACAGCAGCAGCAACAACAACAATACACATACACAAACACATTTTAATCTACAGAGATTCCTTACTCTATTTATTCTGTTTTCTTCAATCTCAGAAGCACATGCCAAGTCCTCTGTGGAGAGGACACTCTTGCTCCCTGGTAAGTCTGTGACATTGTCTCTCTTTCCACCAGCAGCAGCCAAGGGTTGTGGCCCCTAGTCATGGTCTTCATCCTCCTTACATCAGTCTTCACTTCCTTATTGCCTGTAATAATTGTCCCTGCATGCAGCATTTTTGCCAGGTGAGCTGACACTTTACATTTCCTCCTCTTCAGACAACTCACTTTTACAGAAAAAAAGAGCATTTAACTCATCATATTTAGTGACTAAAGAAGCCCTCATAAGTTAATGTTTTGTATCAAGTTGTAGAGAGCATTAGTAAGATCTACATATTTATTTATCTTAGAGAATTTCAAGCAAAATTTTGTATTACTTTGAATTCTACCACACTTTTAAATTAAAAAAGAAATTTGGAAATTACTGTAGGCTGCACTTATTGAAAAAAAATCTCCTGTGATCTCCTCTAGTAAACTAACTTAATATTTAATGGAAATTTTACATGCTTAAAGTTACATTCTAACTCAAACTTTGTCTCAATGCCTCCATTCATACAGTCATCCATGCCCATTGCAATACATTAGTCAACTTGAATAAAAATACGTAAAACATGATTGCATCTCAAGTTTCCCTTTAGATGCTTCCAAATAGAGTGATGTGTTATTTTGGAAGACTGCTTAAATTGTGAAAACAGATGATTAAGGAAAACAAAAGCATTGATTATAAAAATTTGCTGGATTAGAAGATGGATCATCGAGGTAAGTTTGGAAACTGAGACTATGGTTGGAAAGATTGTCATGAGCACACAGTCACTCACAAAATGTTCTAATTATTCAGGTCAAGCATATGGAAAAATGATGAGGAAATTAGGCACTGACAAAGCTGATACCAGACTTCCTCTTTTCTCATAAGATATAAGAGGAAAGAGTATGCAAGACAGAAAAGCTACCTAGCTCTCTTCCTTCATTTACTCTTCATGTACATTTGACCTGATGCTATGATCTTAAGGTTTGAGTTTTCTGTTCAGACACAAACCAATGTGAGGTGTGCTGTCTATTGTTTGACACAAAGGGTTCTTTCTAACATTGTGTGATTATCTTATTGATTCTAAAAATACTCCTTTTAGATATTGCTAGTATTATCTTCATTTTTGGGATCTTGAATCTGATAAAACATTAATGGAGTGTGGTAATACTTCAGTACAGTTGCTTTTGAACAAGTATAGGCACGAAAAACTGTCAGCCATTTCATTCTTGTCATCTCACCTATAAAATGATGTAGCTACACATCTGACTTCCTCACAGTTTAGACAAACAATATCATAAACAAAATTACAATTTCTTAACTGTTATACAGTGAGGTATAAAATTTCTCAACACACAGTCTATAGAACATTTTTAAGTTTCTGATCTCTATTTTTTATTCGTGAGGAAAAATCTTCAACTGCTTGATAAGCAAAGTTTTCTTCCAAATATAACTTTGTGATTTTCAGCAATTTTACAACATCTTTTCCATAAATTGAAGTTTTCTCTATGTCTAGAGGTTTGATGCGATTCTGCTAACAGCCTTTGTTATCCTTTTACCCTTGAACTGACTTGTGGTTTGATCACTAGTGTATAGAATGCTACAAAATCCCATGCACACATCAGTCATGTATCAGAATTTCAAAAGAGTAGGTGAGAAGCATTTAAAATAGGTAAATGATATATTTACTACGTGTTGTAACTAGAAAAAAAGAACTACTCAAAAAGAAAAAAGCTCATTAATAGTTTTCACCAATTCTGCACTGTCTGTGGCTACTAAAGTGATTCTGAACTAGTCTCCTATCTTTAAGCCATTAATCACATTATATTTCTTAATAATTCTTGGCACACATATTCTTGGTCAAAGAATTCATAGTTACTATCAATTAAAAATATCCCAATATGTGGATGCAAGCGAATAAACAAAAAACTTCAGTGAGAATTATAAATTGTAATTGAATCACTATTTAATGGAATGTTTCTAGTCTGTCTTTTTACTTTCTTTTCTCTTTCTTTCTTTGCTTCTTTCTTTCTTTCTTTCTTTCTTTCTTTCTTTGTTTCTATTTTTCTTAGTTAAGCAATCAGTGCAAAATGGTAGGGAGAAAGTATTTCCGCGACAATACATTCCGTAAATATATGAAGATTAATTATAACACAAGAGAGTGAAAAATATTCCTTTATCTATATATCTGTGTGTATAGACATATGCATTCATTCAATTGTCAAAATGGCAAACATTTTACTAATGATGTACCTAATATTGATCATAGTAGATATCAACTCTTTCATTCCCCAAAATTGCAGGTGATTATAGAACTGCTATTTAATGAGTCAAATGTTTAATTTTTGACTTGTAGAATACAACAATTTATTCTTTAGAATTTAACCTAAGCATTTAAGAACTCAACTGTATAAATATATTATTTTAAGTTTAATTACAGAAACTTTTATAAAAATAAAAATCACAAGTATCTAAATGACAGAAAATGGTGATTACAGAAATACATTTAATAATGAAACTGACACAATGAGCTACTAGATTATAGTTGAAATGATTACTTAAATGATGGTTTGTGTCCATTGACATATAATTCTAATTTCTAATATATTCTATGTAATTTGGTTACAAATAATATGCATTATGTGTGTGTGTGTGTGTTTTATTGTGTGAAATCAAACCCCAGTCTCATAGGAAATACTACAAAGAATCAATAACTGTACTCTCACTCCTGTTAAAAAACTTTTGCACAACAAAAGAAATTACCAATAGAATGAAAAGACAATTCAAGAAGTGGGAAAAATTTTTAACCCATTATCCCTCAGACAACAGGTTAATATCTAGAACATATGAATAATTGAAAAAAAATCTGTCTTTCAGAATTTAAAAGCCCAATCCAAAAATGGGCATCTGAGATGAATACACAGTACTCAGAAGAAGAAAGACAAATGGCAAATAAATATATGAAAAAATGTTTAACATCACTGGTCATTCAAGAGATGCAAATTAGAATAATGCTAAGATTTCATCTTACCCCAGAAAGAATGTTTATCACCAAGAAATCAATCAATAATAAATGCTGGCAGGAGTGTAAGGAAAAGGGAACAATTCTTCACTGTTAGTACTCTGGTACAACTACTGTGGAAATTAGTGTGGCAATTTCTCAAAATACTAGGATTAGAGGTCCCATTTGATCCAGGTATTCTCCTTTTGGGTATTAGAACAACACTGAAATTTCATCTCACCCCAGAAAGAATGGCTATTATCAAGAAATCAACCAATAGAAATGCTGACAGAGCTGTGGGGAAAAATGCACTCTTCTCCACTGTTGGTGGGTGTGTAGACTGGTGCAACCACTGTGAAAATAACTATGGAGATTCCTTTAAAAAATATGATTATTGATCTCACTTGATCTAGATTTTCTCCTTCTGCATATGTTCCCAGAAGAATAAAAACTTCATGCCACAGTGGCATATGTGAACACATGTTTATAGCAGCACAGTTTGTAATAGTCTAATCTTGGAAACAACCCAAGTGTCCATCAACTGAGGAATAGCTAAAAAATATTTTTTGATTCTTTTTTTAAACAATGGAATTTTACTGAGCCATGAAGATAGTTAAATTTGCAACATTTCTAGGTAAGTGAATGTAACTTAAGAACATATTCTTAAGTGAAGTAAGTCAAACACATGTATAAATACCACATTGTTTCTCTGGTGTAAGATACCTTAAGTGTAAATAAGAAGCAAAATGTATAAAAAATATTGTGAAATGAAATTGTTGAAAAAAAGGAACAGGGAGAGGGAAAGGAAAGTAGGGAAAAGAAAAAAATAAAAGGATAAAATGGAAGTAAAACATTGTAAATAAGAAGGGAAAAGGGTTGCATCAAGGGGAGGGAATTGGGGAAAAAAGACAATTCAGGATATATCATGTACAGGTACAAATTCCCTATGATGTAGATTATCATTATGTTTATCTAAATTGTACCAATAAACTTAATAAGAAAAAAAATAAAGCAATTTACCATTTTTTGTTGTAAAAAATAAAAAATTAAAACGGGTGCAGCAAGTGATTATCTCAATTACTAATTACTTTATAAATCAGGATATTTTGCATTTCCCAAATATTTCATCCATAAAAAGAAGCTATGCTCATGTAGAATTCGATAATTACGATTGTGTCTTCTCTCTCTGTGGCTCTTTCTCTAAAGATGCTGGGAAAGAAAGGGGAAAGGAAGATGTAATAGTTTATTCTGAGTGTCAACTTGATTATATTAGAAAGCCTAGGAAATTAGTAAAGCACATTTCTGAGTGAATTGTGAGGGTGTTTCCAGATACAAATTGCAAGTGTCACAGCAAGCTGCGGGGAAAGACCTGACCTTAAGGTGAGTGGCAATGTTCAAAAAATGGAGAAAGGAAAAAGCCTTCTAGCTTAGACTTTCTCTTGGAAGGTGAAGAGGTGAAGGGATGAGGTGATTTCCTCTGCCACACTTTTCTACCACAATGTTTCCGTCTCATCATAGTACAAGAAAAAAAAATGGAGCCAGTTGATAATGGACTGAAATCTCTGAAACTATGAACCAAAGCAGTTTTCTGCCTTTAATTTTATTTTCTCAGTTACTTTATCACAGAAACAGAAGGCTAACACTACTGTTGTTAAAGGAAGTTCTTTGCATTTATTTTCAAGCTTACCTTCATTATCTCTTAAGTCATTTACTGTTTTCCCACTTAGAGTTACTCCTGGTCAACTTAATGTCCAAAATGACCTTCTCATGTGCCAGAAACTTAAGGCAGAAAGTGTTTTTGCTTAACTGGATGATTCATTTCAAATTGTTTTATATTCTCAGAAAAATTTCATTCTTATAAAAGAAAGTAAGAAATTTATATAAACTATTAATTGAAATATCAAATCCGATACACATAGTAATGAGCATGGGCATTTTCACCTACTGTGAACCAGGATAACTCTTGAGACTTAGAAGATCATGGGGTGGAGCTAAAAGGAGACTGGAAATTAGATCTATGAAATGAACAGATAATGTTGTGATATTGATCTAAAATGTCTCCCAAAATTTTTGTGTGTTTTGAGGTCGGAACTGGTTTAAAGACCGTCACGAGAGTTGTGATACAGAAGAGCGTATTATTTTTCTTATCTTCTCCCTTCTTTCTTTGCTTCCTGACAGCCATGAGTTGATCAGCTATTTTCTGCTATGCTATTCTAATATGATTTTACTTCCTTGGAACTACAAAAAATATGAACTGAATCCTTGAAAACATGAGCCAAAATAAATCCCTCCTGCTTTAAATTACAGTTGTTAGAAATACAACAAATATAGTGTTGTGACTGGAGAACTGGGGTCATTGTTGTAACCGACCATACACTTCAAAAAATTTTGGGTGTCATTTGCAGAGGAAATTTGCAAAGTGTTCAACAAATCGTGAAAGCAGATTTTGATGCCCAATTTTTCTGGGTAATTCGCTAACCACAATGCTGATAAGTATGTGTATACAGTGAAGACTGGGCTCAAGAGGTTTCAAAGTGGAATGAGGGACGAGTTGGGAAATAGACTAGAATCATGTATGCTACATGACGTCAAAGAGTATGTCTGTTTTGTCCATATACTAAAGCTTTGCATGAGGCTGGATTTAAAGGTTATTAACTAGGTTTGAGAAAATGGCTCAGTAGTACTGTACCTGCCTAGCAAGTGCAACATTCTGAGTTCGATTCCTGGTATCATAATAAATAAATAAATAAATAAATGTGATTAATTGATCTGATGGAGAAAAATTCAAGGGAGCCCAATGTTCAAGTTGTGGTATGGATATACTCTTACTTTCAGTGATATCTACAGTAAGAATCAGGATCAAAAACAGAGGTAAATAATGTGGAAAATTTGCAACCTGTCCAGAAAGGAAGTTCTTGTATTTTTGGAGATAATGAGATTGTGGTTACAAAATGATGGGCACCATTGAAAATATCCCAAGTCCTTTTCATCACAATGATAGGAACGACATCCTGAAGGCATTTTAGTAAATGGCGGACCTTGCCCCATTATAAGATTAAGATCACAAAAGAACAAATTCTAGACAAAGACATTGAGAAGAGGGCCCTGTGGGACCTGCTCATTCAAGACCACTTATGGAAATGTTTCTCCGGGAGTTCAGCTATCCAGACACTCAGAGGCTACTGCAGCCATGACCCAAGGGATGCAGACAGCTGCTTGAGCCAGCAAAAGAGTTGACATTATCCACATGGTGTTACTTTTTCAGTCTTGCAGAATGTAAGAGATATTAATTCACAGAATCTTCCATTCAGAATTTAGAATAATGCTTAGGATACAAGCCAAAAGTATGTGACAGGGTCACTGTCCTTTCTAGGAGCCCCTGAGATGGTGATGCTTGAAGCTGGAGTGGAGCCATTGGTGCACTGGAGATCCTAGAATGTTGAATATGCTAGGAATGTAGGATGCCTTCTGAGAATAGCTGCAGACCATGATCAGACCACAGCCAATAGAGAAACCATATGGTCTAAAAACAACAGGGCCATAGAGATGGTTCTGCCCAAGACCATTGGAGATTACATCTCACCTCTACTTATCCCAGATGCTGAACATGAATTTATGGGATTTAATGTTTGTCTTCCAGGGTTTTATTCTTGCTTTGGTCCAATTTCTTTCTATACTCTTATTCTTTGTTTTTAGAATGAGAATATTTACCTTGTGCCACTGTGTGTGTGTGTGTGTGTGTGTGTGAATTTATTTCATTTTTTTTTATTTTTACAGGAGCTAAGAAATTGCCTTGTGTCTTAGAGGAATCTTTCAATCTAGACTTTTCAGTGATGCTGAAATTGTTAAGACATTGCTAACTCTTAGAAATGGGTTAGATGCATTTTACATAATGAATTGGAAATGAACTTTTTGGATGCCAGAATTCACATGTTACAGTTTAGATAAAAAAATATCCCCCAAGTCTCCTGTGCTCAAAGGTGGGACCTGGCCAGGCATGGTGGTGCATGCCTTTAATCCCAGCACTCGGGAAGCTAAGGCAGAAGAATCATTTTGAATTCAAGACCAACCTCGGCAACAAAGTGAGTTCAAGGCCAGCCTGAACTGCATAGTGAGAGCATGTCTCAAAAAATAGGATTGGGGATTTAGCTCAGTGGCATAAGCACCTACCTGGCAAGCACGAGGGTATGAGTTGGATCCCTGATACAAAAATAATAATAATAGTAATAAATAAATAAAAAGAAAAGAAAGAAAAGAAAAAGAGCAAAGATGGGACCTGATCTGAAGACGCAAGTCACAGGGGTTATAATCTGAAAGAGTTTATTGTTGTCCCTGGCTCCTCCCTTTACTCTCTATGCTTCCTTGATGCCAAGGGTTGAGGAGCTTCCCTCTGTGATATTCTTCCACCATACAATTTTATGAACCACTCTCTATGATTAATAATAGGATTACCAAATTCTGAATCATACTGGATAAAAATATTGTAGGATAAAATCTAAAAATATATGTCAAATCAGATTGAAATCAATACAGAGAGTCATATTAAACATTTTGCACCTTATTCTTTTGAAGATTTGGAAAGCTGTTAATGAAGGATGTTGCAATATAGTTCGATTCTTATTCTGTATGTTTTCATACTTTGGACTGATTTGTAAGTCAAAGAAGCTTTTGACATTAATTCTTTTTATCATCTACTCATTCAGCAAATATTTAAACTCCTATATGTGAGGCTAAATAGGCCAAAGTCAAATAATACCTTTAAGATATTTGCACTTCAACCAAAGATTATGGTGTTATTAGCAAACTCCTTTGATGGGCTGTCATAGTCTATGGAGTGGTTACCATGAGACACTGTACAAAGTCACATACTTAGAAAATAGAACATTCTCTCTGTTTTCACTTTTGCTATTTTTTGTGTAAGTAAAGGTGAACAAAGGAATGTTGATTCAGTGTTGCTGATTGGAAACACTGTGGAAAGTTTATCACTATCTTTAGTATGCTGTAAAACATTATTCTTCCTCTAAAATATCACTCAAATTCCTTTACCACAACTTTGTAATTTTATTATCTCTTTTGATGACAAGATTGTGAATGCAAGTTACATTCAGTTCTAGCACAGTGTCTGGCACAGAGGAGGTACATTCAGGTTTATTTATTGAATGAACTTCTGATGTTCACATTCAGTCTGTATGGGAAGGACCTGTATATTAGTCACAAAGGAAATAAATTAGTTTGTTTCTAGCCTCAAAAGAGAAAATCAGACATAGTGATATGTTCTTAGAGTGAAGCTTTAAAAAACCCATTTATCTCACTCAAGAGTGATGTTTGCAACAGAAATTGTGCACTAGGTAATGTGTTTTCATATCTCCAGTGAATGATTTGAACAGAGGTAACTACACAGAGAGTGGAGTTTCTCCCTACAGGGCCACAAAGAGATTATAATGGATTCTTTAATTCTAATAATTCAACCTTAAAGCAGATCTAGCCGCTTTTCCCTTAACAGCACAATTAAGACTCCAGGAAGTATGTTTCCCTGAATGTTACTAAAATTTTATAGTACTAAAAGTAGAGAATAGCAATGAGCAATTTTTAGTGTTCTAGTATGACAAAGATCATTCTGGGCAAATTTTAGACTCATCAGTTTGAAAAAGGTCTCTTTTCGAGCTACCATAATAAATTTAGAGGACCAAAGGAAGACTCGTTGATTATGTGTTCATAAGTGCACTCTGGCATCTATGATTTCTATCATTATTCAGAATTTTTTTAATTTAGAAAAGGGAACATAAAATTTGAGTGCTGTAAATATGGGCATGGTTATGGTCAATCACTGGCTCTCTCTTTTCAAGAAGTTGAAAGCTTGTGACGAAGCAGGCAGCAGCCCAGCTACAGACGCACTGCGGGGAGCATTTTGAACCATAAGAGACTGCAGCAAGAACATAGTATACAAACTTCCAACAATCAGAATCAGGAAAAAGAACAAAAAATTGATAAACACTGTACATCATTAAAATTTGGATCATGTCAACCTTTATTAATGGTTCAGCCCTTAGTATCTTTCTTTTCATTCCCATCTTTGATAACCTCATTCTGTCTCACGTTTTGAAATATATGCTTATGCCCACAATTCTCATATATGTATGTCCTATTTGGGCCAGTCACTGAAATTCAAATCTTCATGTCTAACTCCCTAAATGATGTTTCTGCTTATTTCACAAAACTCATTAGCACCTCAAATTTAACAAACCCTTACCTGATCTTTCATAAGAATCTTAAAGATTATCCCTTAAAATCATTTAAGATTACTTGAAACCTTGTATTCTTTCATATTTATTCTTCTCTCCAGTCAAGGAAAGGGAGTCTCATTTGACCCTTGTGACTCAATCATAAAATCTAGAATCATTATTAAACCCATATTTTTGCACCCCCATATCTAACCTTTCCTTCACTGTGTTTATTCTGTTTCCAAAATGTTTTATTAATTTCTTCACATATCTCTGTCTTATCTTTTGCCTTTATCACAGCAATATCCCAAATGACTTTTTCTATATTTCCACTTCCACTGCTTTGTAATGAGTTCTATACTCTAAAACTTAAATATTTTATAATACAAAATCTTTTATAAATATTTCCTGCATATCTTCCACCAAAAATGAACACGTTACACTTACACTGTATTCTTCGACATTGACTCTTGTGTATCACATGACCTGTCTCTAGTCTATTTTTGCAGTCACCATTATTGTTTCTTCATATGCTTCACCAATAAGGGCTTTCTAACTCTTCAGTTTTCCTGCTTCAGTGGCTGCTTGGCTTGTGTTCCTTCTCCTGATATTCTCCTTCCTGGTTCATTGTATGGTGGATTCCTAAACCAACATTCCTCAGCATATACCATGGGTGATCAAATGATACACTGAATATTTAAATAAACAATAATCTTAGAAAGAGACACATTGTCAAATGCAGTTGGATAAGTGTGCTGCATTTTGAGTTTTTGAGGTGGTTTAATGGCAATATAATTTTACTTAATTTATTTTGACATAAATATATTGTTACCCTTCATTGATTAACTTTTATAGTAATTTCTCTTACATTAAAAATATTATGTTTCTCCTCATCCACCTTATTCACTAAAGCTAGCACCATGAAGCTTCTGGCTCTTTTGCAGTATCAAAATCACCCTGAAAGTAAACATTTTAAATCAATTTCAGACATTGAGGCAGCCATGAGAATACAATAAAGAACAAGAAAGAAAACTTTCAGAACTGCTTTAGAAAGTGACAAGTTTTTGGGATAAATGTGTTTGAAGCAAGACAGAATATTTTTTTGGGGGGATTAATGACAATGTGTCCTTTGCTGTAATTACTTTTTTTCAGATAAAACATGCATTGAAGGTTGTGATCACACCTTATAAATCATCCTGTATTGGTTAGATCCTGTTTCCCCCCAAGTCCTCAAGTAATTTGGAAGGAGCTGAGTCTGGCATTTGTGATTGGTTTGTTATATAGAGCTGGGATTGGTGGTGTGAGTGCTACACCCACCCAGGGTGGAGCCGACATACAGTGTAAGGGTGAAAGGAGCTCGGGTCTTTCTCTTCTTGCTCTTCCATTCTCTCTCTCTCTCCAGTTTGCCTTGCTGTTTGGCAGCCACCATAAATGGCTGCCCCGCCAGGCCATGCTGCCTTGGAGCCAACTAAATATGAACCAAAACTCCCAAGAAACTGTGAGAAATAAACCTTTCCTTCTCTAATTTTGGGTGTCAGATATTTTGTCTCAGCAACGAGTAAAAAGAAACTAAGACACATCCATTCAAAGAAGTTGACTATGACCACCATATACATGTAGACTTGTGTGTAGCATTATCAACAATTTCCACAAATTGTGTTTTCTTCATTCCCTGTAAAACAAAATTTATGTTTAATTCATTTTTTTTTTATTGTCCAGGATCCTCAGTAGATCACAAACTCCATGATGACAGGGAATTCAGCACATACATTTTCTAATGAATATGACCTGAAGATTTTCCACCACATAGCAGGCACTTCTCATACTTTTGAAGAATTATTTATTTGCTGAATGAATGAATAAAGGACTATATGTTGTTTATTAGTTTGGAAAGCTTTCCCTAAAAGCAATAAAACATTTATTCAGTAAAAGCATATTTTGCCTTCATATTGAAGTTCAGTGTGGACTTTCTTGGTCAGGAAACTCTCCTACTAGACTTTCCTCAGCAGAACTCATTCTCTTGTTGGCCCAATCCCAGATTTCCATTGTCCTTTCCATTCATCCTGTGGAAAAAGAAATAGAAGAAACTCAATGTGTGAAAATGCCACAGGGATACTTGGAACTGAATGCCAACTGACATACCTGTCACATAAGCCATGGCCCAAACTAGCTGCAAGGATAGCTGGGAAATGTTATGGTGTTTTGGGCTTTGGGGGCAATGGAAAGAGTTTGTTGAGAATATCCCCCATTGGTGAAATAAAATCATAATCTCCGGAAATAAAATTTTGTGCTGCATCTTGAGTATCCTACAATTTTAAAGTTATGCTTAGTCAATATCTTAGTATTTTAACCAATATTTTAGTGAACACATAGTTTGAAGTAAAACTATTCCTCAATCATTTGAATATTTTTCTTCTGTATTTGTGAACATTGTTTTCTTAAATGTTTATGTGTGTGCACATGTATGTGTGTGCATGTGTTTTGCTAGGTGTCATGCAAGTATCAAAATACTTGCATAGCAGAAGAAAAACTTACTTTCTGTTTGCTTTTTACTTTTGCTCACAAAGCACACAGTAAATGAGAATACTTATTGCTAAATCTAAACAGAAATATTGAGACAGAAAGTTTTTAAGAGAGGACTTCTTTGAGTTATTAAATTCAGGATTAGTGTTAACACACATTCGTTCACTAGGCTCTTAGAAAAAAGAACACTTAGTTGCTTGGGTCACATGTACTCCCCCATAACAGAATTCCCTCTTTTTCGAGCTCTGCTCAGTGTGCGTGTGGGCACAGCAGGACTTACTGGGCATGGTTGCAGCCTTTTCCCACAAAATGTAGTACTAAGTTCCCTTATAAAAGTAACCAAGGAATAAAGGGTCGAGAAGACCTGAAGTAGAGATCATTTTTTTGTGTTCTTTGTTTCTTGTTTCTTAAAGGAAATAAAAGTTTCCTCTAAAAACAACTTGCTTCCATGAGACTATCTTTGTAACTCTAATTATAGTGTTTGTGACCCAATGAAGCCCTCAGTGAGTCTGTAAAATATAATTCTCTACAGACACCATAGGATTTCATAGCTACTCTTGGGGTACATTTCAGCCCCTCTGATAAAAATAGAAATGAATTAAATAATGCAATTTTTTAAACTTACAAAATATGTTGTAGTAGAAATTAAACCTAGAACATTAAATTATTTCCATCTTGATGGACCATTGATATTTCTATTACCTTAATATCCTATCAGAGTTTAAATATACTCCATTTTGCTTTTTTCACATGATTTTATTTTAGCCAGTTTCTCCATGTGACTTCCTTTATAATAAAGTTATCCTGTAAACCCATCGGTAGTTTATTGATGGATCCTATTGTACTTCCAATCACTTGAGCAGATTTACAATAGTAGAGTTAGAGAAAAGAAATGTGAACAGAAAATGACTTGATATTTTGTGAAGAGACACAGTGGCATGGTACCATGGTTTTTCTCCACTGATCATGAGACCAACCACAGAGAAGATAATAAGACCTAGAGACCCAAATGGGAGATTTTGAGACTTAAATTAGATGAGATGACACTTCTCATCTAATTACTTGTAATTCAAACTAAAATGTGTAAGAAATGTATTTATATATGGTATAAATATATATCTTTATACAACAAAAAGTTACAACATGGTCAACAATGCAGAATCTATATTGCTATGCATGTAAAGTGGTAGCTAATGTTAATAGCCAACAGATATGCCTTCATCAAATATTCCATATTTTCCAGTAATTTTGTAACCTAAGAATAACCATCTTCTACTTTTCACAACCTCCCAATATTACCAAGTTGATGATTAAGCAATTCAGGAGCAAACTGTGTTGACTTTCTAGCTGTGGGCTTTCTCTTACTCTAACTAAGAAGCTTGGAAGTGTCAGGAAGTAAACTTCCTTAGGCATTTCTCAGTCAGTTTTCACATATAAAGATGAATGTGACACACTTTTTTACACTTTCTCCCATAGATTCTATCAGAAAAATGTCTCTGTTGTCCATGACTGGGTCTGTTCAGCAAAACAGCAACTGTATTGACTTCTCTTCTACTTATCACCACTCTTGCACCTTCTGCCAATGTTTCTGGGAACATTTATTAAAGAAATACTTGATATAAAAGTTTTTTAGCACTGGTTATTGAAAAAACTGACTTTATATTACCGTATCTTTTCACCTTTGTTAAAAATCCAATCAGAGTCAATGCATGGATTTATTTCTAAGTTCTTTGTTTTTTTTTGTGGATGCATGTGGTTTTTATGCAAGTACCATGACATATTGGCCACGGTACTTCATAAATAAGCTTTCTAGTATGTTTGAGGTAAGGCGATGTGATGACTCCAGCTTTCTTCTTTTTTGTTCAGAATTGAAAGAGTTTTGAGGGAAAATTTGAAATTCTATAAATATTTTAAAACATTTTTCTATTTCAAAGAAAAATATCATCAATTTTTTGATAGGTATGGTACTAAATCAATAAAGTGCAAAGTGCAACATGAATATTTTAATAATATTAATTCTTCCAATGATGAACTTAGAATACCTCTCCACTGTTACCTTTTGTATATCCTCTTCAATTCCTTTCATTAACATTGTATAGTTTCCATTGCAGACAATTTCAGTTATTTGGTTAGATTTATTTTCAGTTTTTTTCTTTTTTGCTTTCTTGCTTTGCTTTTGTAGATATTGCATAACCACTTTATCAAATTATATCGATTTTACAGGAATAATTTCAAGTGTTACCTAACACAGCAGAGTGACTCTGATTAATAACTATGTGTTATATATTTCAAAATGAAACAATTTTGAATGCTCACATACAACAATTGATAGATGATTGCAGTGACAGATGCATTGATTTCCTTAATTTTATCATTGCCTATTGTATACATGTGTCCAAACATTACATGTACATTATAAGTATGTACAATTATTATGAATCAATTAAATACACTTCAGTAATATCTCCTGTATACTGCATATTTAAGTTGACAATGAGATCAGTATTTTAAATATCCAAAGCTTCAAATTTTAGTATGCCTTGAGGTGTATTATCAAAATTTTCATTCCTATGACTCCATAATTCTTCCAACAATTTTAGAAAAAAAATGGATACTTGATATTTAATTTTGTTTTCAATCCAAATTCAATAAGTCCTGTGGATTTGTTTATTGCCACTGCAATAAGCATTGTCAGATGTAGAAAAATATAGTACATTCAATTTATTTGTCTGGAATAAAATGTAATTAAATATCTTTCATTGCATGTGATAACCTGAAAATGAAACAAATTTTAGATGCCACAGAATTAGCAATGTCCAATGTAATTTTTCAGGCAAATAGTCTTACTTATATCTTCAGATTGCTTATTTTAACATTTACTTAGTCTACCATTTCAAAACCTTTACTGATATCTTCTTTTCTTCTCAAATGTTCCGATTTAAGGAAATCATTCTAAACACTGTTCTTTTTTTTTTTTTTTTTTTTTTTTTTTTTTTTTTTTTTTTTTTTTTTTTTTTTTTTTTTTTTTTTTTTTTTTTTTTTTTTTTTTTTTTTTTTTTTTTGCGGCACCGGGGATCGAACTCATAGCCTCATGCCTGCCAGGGCAGGAGCTTAAGCCACTGAGCCAAACTCCCAGCCCTGGTTTTTTGAGGCAGGGTCGCACTATGTAGCTCAGGCCAGCCTTGCGCTTGCGTTGTAGCCCAAGCCGGCCTCGAACTCACAACGCTCCACCTCTAAACACTGTTCTTACAAGACTGGCTCCAGGGTATTTTACATGGAGTGTATTTGCAGTTTATTCCACTTTATTATGAGTTTGGATCTGGCTACAAACGCAACAAACATTTCTACCTTACAGAGTTGGACAATATCATACTTTGCAAGCAGTTAGTAACTCTAATAGGGAAAATTTTAAAACCAAGTTTTCTAACTCCCCTTTTCTAAGCCATATGTTATTTTCTGCTTGGCATTATGAGAAATACAGCAAACACCACTTTCTTCAAGATATTCCTAAATCTATCTGATTTCATGTGACCTAGAGGAAAAATCACAAATGTATATGGAAAAGAAGATTGCAATGAGAAGGGAACACAGTAAAACAATTATAGACACTTGAAATCCATCATTAAGGCCCAACTAAGTATCTCAACTATTCTACTATTATTTTTATGGCAAAGAGAATTTCTCCCTTTTTATCACAGAATGAAGTGGAATGAGAAAGGTAAATGCTATAGCTTGTGTCTAGATGTTTCAAAAAACCTCACGTGATCATTAGCAAGGCATTTGCAGAGGTGGATCCTGGTAATAATTCATGGTGCAATGCTAGGATCAAGGTCACTAGGATTAGGGATGTAATAGTTACCCACCTGAAATACCTTGGAAAAGATACAAGGAACATCCCTGCTTGATTTGCAGCTTTCTGCTTTCCATGAAATGTTTCTCCTCTGTGTTGCCTGCTTTCCTCCCACCCTGCATGGGAGCTAGCTGATTAAGAATTGAAACCTCTACAAAATATGAGCTAAATAAACTATTCAACTTTTAACTTTAGGTGCAGGAATTTTGTATCAGCAAGAAGAAAAGTAATTAATACAGAATTTGGTACCAGAAGTGGGGTCATTCCTGTGATTGTACCCAACCCTATGGTTAAGCAACCTTCAGAACTGGCTTGTGGGAAGAGTTTGAAAAGACTTGGAGATGGTGGCTGAAAAAAGCTGGAAGCCCATAGGTTGTACTTGATAAGAGAAATGGGTCAGAGTTCAGAATTATAGAAGGCCAATAGAAATCTTGCTGGTAAAGACCAGGCTCAGTAGATTTCTGGTGGGAAGGATTGCATTGGCTGTTTGTATCCAGATGATGTCTGCTATACCATTGCAGAAAGTTTGTCTGCATTTTGCTCTCATTCAGAAAATTTGAGCGAGACTAAGATTCAGGGCAATAGACTAAATGATCTTGCAGTACAAACTTCTAGGCAGTCTAATATTGAGGCAGCAGGATTGCTACTTTTGGAGGATTTTACATGGATTTTTGTTGAGAATATAGCTCAAGGATCTGGAAGAATGATTGAAAATGTGGGGAATTTGACAAAAAAGAAAGATTCAACAAAATTGTGTCCTTCAATTGTAGAACAGAAAGGAAATATATCACTGAAAATGATAGTATGCAAAAGCCAACTATTTCAGAAGACAACAGAAAAGCTGGTCTGAGGACATCAGAAAAACCAACAGAACACCAACGTTTGTATCCTCAGAATTGCAAAGGTGAAGGACTTTGCTTTGAGATGAGACCCCTGTGCTCCATAATGATGGTGGTCTCGGGAAGTTTTTCCTCAGATTTTGTTCATAGGCATTCAAACCCTATGGCAAAGAGAGAGGGAAGACTGACTGCTGCTTTTGCTGATGGCAGACCGTGGCATCATCCACATGGTGTTTATTTTAGATACATGCAGAATACAAGATTTGTGGGGTCAGGAATGCTTCCACCCAGATTTCATAAGGCCTGGAAAGCTAGGCAGTGTGTCCCTGAGATAGAAGTCTGTGAGGCTGTGTGCAGTAGAGAATCAGAAGTTTGCAGAAACCAGGAACATGGAACATCTGAAGAAAACTGCAAGGAGGGAGAAGAACCATTCCAAGAGAGGAGCTATAGGTGCTACAACTATCAGCAGTCACATAGAGAAAGAAACACTCAAGTCCTTTGAAGTTCAAAACTTGGCAGAGATTGCCAGGGATGATGCACCTGTAACTGCAGTATTTAATGTTTGCCTTGATGGATTTTGGGCTTGCTTTTGTCCCATTCCTTTGTATACCTCTATTTGTATCTGTTGGAATGGTGTTTATCTTGTGCCATTGAGTACTGAAAGTGTTTAACTTATTTATCATTTGTACAGAGGCTCACAGTTGAGAATTTCACTTAAACCTCAGAGGAGACTCAGGAGTTGGACTTTTCTGCAGTGCTTAAACTGTTAGGACTTTTGCTTGGAGATGGACTAAATGCCTTTTGCATAAAGGAATGTACATGAGTCTGGGGAATATATAAGGAATAATGTTATCCCTTCTGACTTGATGTCACCTAAATTCTCATGTACTCATAGGTAGGACTTTTTCAGAGGTGGATATATTTACAGTCTGTGATTCTTAGCATGGTGCACAGATAGGATGAAGGGGTTTGGAATTAAGAGTTTGATGCTAGTTAGCCTAAATAAGATGTAAGAGATAAAAAGAAGTGTGGTCATTGTTTGCTTTTCTGTCTTCTGCATGCTGTGGGTCATTTCTCTCTTGTGATACCTATCTTCTATCCACCCTGCCTTAGAGGCAGCTGATTATGAACTGAAACCTCTGCAAGCTAATAAACCTTTATTCCTTTAACTTTGAGTGTCAAGTGTTTTGTCTCACTAGCAAGAAAAGTAACTAAAACAGTAAAGCTCTTGTTTATCTTTCTCAGACTTTGATGTGTTAATATCACTGTTCCTTTTCTTTCACCCTCACAAAAAAAATCATCAAACCATTATTCATACCTATAAAGACAGTGAGTGAGGCTTATTCATCTTTCAATTAGATAGAAAACTAGCCTAGAAAAGTGAGGTAAATAAATTATTGCTTAAGGAGCTCTGATCAGTTCTAGTTGTTAAAGTTTAAGAAAATTGGACAGTTTCTGGACCCTTTCTACAAGCTATCAACCAGGATACTTAAGAATCTAGAAGCAATGCCAGACAATAGACTTCAGAATAATTATGTGGAAAAGAGAAGACTCAGGAAACACAGAGCTTTTTTGAGACATTTGAAGTTCTGCTGTAAAAGGTATAAACCTCACCCTGAGAAAAAGCATCAATAAGATAAGATAGAATATACATTATTTACTCAGTAAAATTTATTGAATTTCTACTGTGCCACATAGGCATGAATGCATATATTTTCAAATATTAATAGGAAAAGACTTTTAATTTTATGGGCACTTCAATATAAAGAAGACAGGTAGTATAGTGTGTGTCTCAATAGCCCCAAGTGTCTCATGTGCTCATAGGCATGGCTTTTGGAAAGTGACTGAATTATGGGAGCTTGTAACTGACGTTCTGTTAGGAAGTAAAATCTGGTCAGAAGAGTTAATCACTGAAGGTGTGTTAAACCTTCCTCCATTTACACAAGGTGAGACTTTTTTCTCAGTGGCAAACCCTTCCACCATGCCTTGGAGCCAGTCAACTATTGACTGAAAGCTCTACAAACTGTGAGCCTAAACAAACCATTTCCCTTTAAATTTGAAATGTTTGGTATTCTGTATCAGCAATGAAAATGTAACTAAGGCAGATTTTAAAACCCAAGTAGTGGGGTTGTAGCTGTGACACTACAGAAGCTTTTGAAATTGATTCACTGGAGGAATTTGGAAAGTTTTGAGGATGTTGGCTAGAGAAGGAAACGTAGAATGCTGTAATTTGATCTTGATGGGAGATTTTGGCCAGAGCTCATATGAATAGAATACAGAGTAATGTAGCTGGTCAAGATCAGACTATAGTTTTCAGTTGAGAAAAAGGACACCATTGACATTTGGATTCCAGGCTATGTGTGCTATGCTCTGGCAGATAATTTATGTACATTTTGCTCATGTTCTGAGACTTTTCAGGATACTGAGATTAAAGGTAGTGGACTAAAATTGACCTGAAAGTGGAAATTTCAAGGTAGTCTTACATTCAACCTGCATCATGTATACTGCTTTTTCTTTTTAGTGAGATATACTGCTTTTTCTTTTTAGTGAGATATACTGTGGAAAACAGAGTAAAATCCCAAAAAGATAAAACATAGTAGTACTCAGTTGCTGAAATGATTAGCATTAAAAAGAAGCCAAGTAATTCACAACAAGACAATAGAGAAGATAATTAGTAGGCATCATAGGAACCAACATAATTTTACCCTTTGCAAGCTCAAATTCCAAAAATGAAAGATTTCCTTTGAGAATAGTGCCCTATAGCACTCTACTCTGAAAGGAGAATAGCAGTCTAACATACTGATTCTCTAAGATTCAGTTCTTAGTGCTCAGTCATTAATGCACTCTGAAACTGGTGCAACTAGGATTCAAGAGGACCTGGCTAACGTTTTAGTTGATGACAAAATTTGGCATCCTTATGTGGTACTGATTTTACAAGCATGAAGAATGTAAAAGGTATGGAGTCAAGAAGTCTTCCACCCAGACTTCAGGAGAAGACCATGGAAGCCAGGAAGTGTATCTTTGAGAGTACAGAACATGAAACCCTTAAGGTGAAGACAAATATGCATTGGATACCCCAGAAAGTTGGAGAAGCCAGGAATATGGAATGCCTAAGGAAAACTACAAGGAGTGAGCAAGGTCAGCCCAAGAGAAAACCCATGAGATCTGTAACCACCAGCAATCCCATAGGAGCAGGACTACCCAAACCCTTTGGAGTTAACAAATTGCTACAGATTGTTCTGTGTGTTGGACAAAGAATAATGAAATTTAATGTTTGCTCTGTTGAATTTTCTTCTGGCTTTGATCCCAATGGTTTTTATACCCATTCTTACTTTTTGAAATGGGAATGTTTCCTCTGTGTATGTAAGTTGGTAGTTTAACTTTCTTTTTAATTTACAATTTCACAGTAAAGTATTTGTCTTAAATATTAGAGGAGACTTTTGATTTGGGCATTTCAGCAATTCTGAAACTGTTAGAACTTTGGCAACTCTTAGAGATGGATTAAATGCATTTTGCATATAGGGATACACATGAATCTTTTACGGGCGGGGGAACAGAATGTTATCACTTCTATCTAGATACTCCTCTCCAAAAATATCATGCATTCATAGGTGGTGATTTTGGAAAACGATTTCATTATGGTGACATATAACAGACTTGCTTTTAGGAGGTGGCATCTGTTCGGAAGAGTCAGGTCACTTGGATTCATCTCCCTCCTTAGTTGGTCCCTTAAAATAAGGTAAAAATATTTTCTCCATATCAGGCCTTTCCACCATGCTACTTTTGCTATGGAGACAGGTAAAAATGAACTGAAAACAATACAAACCATGGGGCAAAATAAAGTTGTAATCATTTAAGGTTGCAGGCATTAGGTATTGTTTCAGTAAGGAGAAATTGACTAAGAAAACAAAAGAGTATCACCTCAGCTACTGAATTTAATTTTTAAAGAAAACAGAA
This sequence comes from Dasyprocta punctata, assembly GCA_004363535.1. Classification (NCBI taxonomy): domain Eukaryota; kingdom Metazoa; phylum Chordata; class Mammalia; order Rodentia; family Dasyproctidae; genus Dasyprocta; species Dasyprocta punctata. The sequence continues at coordinate 26,038 of RJWM01009328.1, forward strand.
TATTTGAATTTTATATTAAAACAGAAACAATCTACTGGATGGAAAAGTATGTAGAAATTTTGAAGACATAGATGTAGGCAGAAACTTAATGAACAAAATTTAAACTATGGGAAATACTTCAAAAACTCAACAACAAGGATCTCATATTATTTAAAAGCTTTTGCACACCAAATGAAATCACCAACAGAGTGAAAAGGCATACAACAGAGTGGGAAACAATTTTAGCCAATTGTCCCTCAGACAAAAGACTTCTATAGAAAGCATATAAAGAATTAAATGAAATCAAACCCCTAAATTCAAAGGCTCAATCCAAAAATGGGCATCTGAGATGAATATGCACTTCTCAGAAAAAGAAATACAAAAAATATGAAAACATGTTCAACATCATTGGTCTTTCAAGAGATGAAAATTAAAACATTACTGAGATGCAATCTCACACCAGAAAAAATGACTATCCTCAATAACAAATTGGCTAAATCAACAAACAGTAAATGGTGGCAGGGCTGTGGGGAAAAAGGAACACTTCTCCACTATTGGTTGGAGTGTAGACTGGTGAAACCATTGTCAAATTCAATATAGAGATTCCTCAAAATGCTAGAGTTAGACACCCAATTTGACCCAACAATTCTCATTCTGGATATTTTTCCCAGAAGAATTAAAAACATTACACCACAGTGATATATGTGCACCCAAGTTTACAGAAGCACAATTTGTAATAAATGAATCTTGGAAACAATCCAAATGCCCATTAGCCAAGGAATAGATAAAAACAGATGTGATATTTTTATGCAATGGAGTATTACTCAGTCATAGAAATGGATAAACTTGAGACTTTTATAGGTAAATGGATGCAACTTGAGACCATACTCATATGTGAAATAAATCAGACTTGCACATATAAATATTATATTGCCTCCCTAGCTGGAAGAGTAAATAAGATTCAAAATATACAGTAGATATGAAATGAGAAGAATTTGTTCAAATTGCAAGAGAAACTGGGATGGGGAAAGGAGAAAAGAAGGAAAGGAAAAGAATAATATGAATATTTGATAGTTAAGATAGTTATACTACTAATTTCTATGTTATTTGAAAAGAAAGGTTTTTACTTATATTGTTTGATCATTTTTCCATGCCTATGTCTTGTAATCTGAACACTTACTTTGAAGATAAGCAAATACAATGTATTAACTATTGTTACTCTCCTACTATCTTGTTTTGAAATTTTGTATCATTCTTTGTTTTTTTCTCTTTAAAATTAAAAAAAATGTTGAAATTTTAGTGACCATCCCATTATACAAGACTTTTCTTCACATGGAAGAAAAAGAGCAACTATGTTAGTCTTTCATTTATTACAAGCCACAAGTCTTTACTATCTTGATATGATAAACTCATTCATACACAAAACTTAGTTCTAGGTACTATGATAATGTTAATATTACACAGGTTTGTTACCCATACCTTTCATGATGAATATATTGTGGAAGACAAAATATATGTACATCAAATGAAAGGTCTCTTGTGGAAGCATTATTAGAAAGAAATGAATGATTACATCTTCAATGTTTGTGGTCTTAAATAGTCACAGAATGGGACATTTGCCAAAGTCTTAACCACTGAGAAAGCTTCATGAGGAAGTCAGACTCAGGCACAAGTTAAAAAAATAGAATGGGTTTTATTAGGTGAAGGAAATTGGGAGATGGCTGTGGCCAGCATTACAAGCAAGTTTAGATAGTTAGGGATGCTTGAGAATCACTCCATGGTTCACAGTACAAATCACACCCAGTGGTGGTGTATCAGGAATGAAAAGTTGCATGCTAGCTAGTTAATGCCCACTGACTGACTAGCAAAATGTCTGTCCCACTCTTTAAGGAAAACAGAGAGATTAGTATAAGGCTCATCAATATAGTAGGTATGCTAAGCCCACTGGTCAACATACACTGTGAAAATTTTGTATGTATGTATAAGCATACACAAGCACTTGTAATACAAATATATGACTATCTATACAAATACACATATATATATACATATATATATATATATATATACACACACACACACACACACACAGAAATGAAGATACAGTGATAATAAGAGTCTGCTACTCATTCTGATGCAACCAAGAGAACTGAAATTTCTGGAAACAAAGATTTTTGAGAGATATATGAATTATTCCTGAAAACACATACTGGAACATGCTCTGTCACAGCACATAAGAAAGCATCTGTGGTTTTTGAGAAAATGTTAATTTTGCTAATTTTGTTTTCTTTTTGCTTATTCATATTATCTACCTAGTGAAATAAAGAAGAAAATATGTTTTGTAACACACACACACACACACACACACACACACACACATATATATATATATATATATTAGGTAGCACACTTACAAAGTTTCCATATGTACTTGCTTGTTTAATATATATGGCATTAATCCTTAGATAATTTACTGGTCTACAATGGCTACAGAACTAGGAGTGGTCAGACTAAAAAGACAACTGCACAGAGCCTCAACTCAAGTGGAACTTTTCTGTGTACAGGGACTCATCTCTGACAGTCAAACCATCAAATCGGAATGGGCTACCTTTCTCCTCTGGGTGACCCTACAGCTGCTCTTGCAGTGACAGTCTGATAACCTTCTTTCTTTCAAGTGCATTGAGGAGCAGGATCAGATAGAGAAAAATGGATTTCGACAAGGCATTCTGGGAATTTCAAACGGCAGATCTTCATTCTGTCCTGATGGTTCATCTGGATTTATAATCTCTCCATTATAAGGAAATCCAAAGAGGTCATTTGGGGAAGTTTTTATCTACTTTTATAGATTCCTTATGAAACATTTAAGAGTTTTCTGATGATATCACACCAAGACTTCTTTGCCATTCTTCTTCTTTAGCTATGCCCTTCAGAGGTGCTTGGCTTATTCCAGTTGATAGTGATACTTTCCCTTGAGGTTAGCTCATTACTGATGATGGTTTGCATTGCTGCAAATATCTCAACTTTCTGAAATTGCTAGTGCTGAATTTATCAAATGGAATGTCTTTATTTTGGATATTAATTTGGAATGGAAATTTCTTGCATTGAAATTAGCCCTAGATAGGAGATAGCATATAAACCTTGCTCCAAATTAGATGATCTCTTACTTAGTTCAGAACTGAACATGTCTACATTTGAGTCTCTTCATGTGCATGTTCATGGTACAGTCAGAGCTCACGAATCTGTGATGTGGAAGCAAATATTTAATAAATACTTGAGAGTTATTAAATATTAAAAAGTCATTTTTAATACTAGTAAAATAATTTTCCACACATTTATTATTTAACACAGGCCAGACCACTTGCATCTGCAATGCTTTTGTTACAAAGCTTAATATCATTGTAAATACTTAAGATTTCAGAAAAGAAATATTAGGGCATGTTTACATTAAAATACATCACAGCAAGTACATCAATAATATACTGTTGAAAATCTAGTATAACAAGGAAGAAAATATAAGTTAATCGAACAACTTCTATGCATCAAAAATCAAAATATTTCAATTTTTTCATTCAGTCAGTCATTACAGTAGATCACACATTATTTGTGTTCTACTAAAAAGCATGATGTTCAGGAATACTTACCAACCTACCTAAGGTGTATGAACAGAAATTGAATAAGTTATATCACATTTTATATGTACTCTTTCCCGACCACGCAATAATTTTAAATGTGTCTGTTTTATGTAATATGACACCATAAGAATCTCTCTCTCTCTCTCTCCCTCTCTCTCTCTCTCTCTCTCTCTCTCTCTCTCTCTCTCACACACACACACACACACACACACATGGCTGGGCATAGTCACAGGAAGTTACTCCCTTGTGCTGAAACCTCAGAGTATTAAATTTAATCCTGAAAGAAAGGGGCCTTGCATGTTGAACAATTATTGAAATGACAAAGGCCAGAGTGGTAAATGTTCATGACTAACTTCAGTATGACACAGAGTTCACAAGGATTTAATTTAGTGTGTTTTCTTGAGAAAAGTCTAGATTGAGCCCTTAGCTTTCTATGTAGTCGTGTGCAGCTAAGAGAGAAGGCAAAAGAGGGTCCTGGAATCTTTGCAATGCATATTATGCATTGGCAAGGTCAGTGCTGAATGCCTGGGCGATATATATTGGTCTCAAATACAAAGTAAATCTACGACTGGCCCCTCTGCTGGCACTAGTGTTGGAATTGAGAAAGTCAGTTCCCAGATTTGGCAGATGAGGTGAATGTGTCAAAACCAACCACATATTCCTGGGACCATTTCATAGGCCCTTTGGCACACTGTCCTCTTTTCAATGGAATCATCTCTCTTGCCGTGTTCACCTGTCAGGCAGCCGTTTGCACATCCTGTGCTCTGCGAGTTTCATCAGGTCAGGTCGAACTCCTCTCTTCACACAGGCCTCAGCACAAGCAGTAGCTTCTGCATCTAGTGGAAGACTTTGCCTCACCTGAAACCCATCCATTCAGGTCAGGTCAGGTCAGGTCTTTCCCTGAGCCCTGACAGAAGACCTGGCTCCCCAATCCCTGCTCACTCATGAACTCATTTCATAAACTCCAGTGGCATCTCATCCAGGCCACTGAGTGGACAATGCAACAGCCCCCCCCGCATCATGACTTTGCACTCATTATGGTTTTATCCATAGTAATAAACTTTTTCTTTCTTCAAAGTTTAGGCACATCTATCACTGAGTTACAATCTCAGACACCAAGGATAACCTTCTACTAAAAACCAAGTTGCATATTTTTTTTCTTTAAAATCATATTGTATAGAAAGCAAAGAATAAATATTTGTTGACTAAAATAAAAAAATGCTCCATAAAAAAGTTACTTTATCAATATTGCTCAGTTCTTATTCAGAGGGTGAAATGAATATAACATTTTACAGAATTTCACACAAAATCTTGGTTTTTGCAGTTTTAAGAAAGTTTTACTGTCAAAAGGGCAAATAGAAAACTTGCATTCAGCTGCTATTGTACAAGCCTGTTGCTCTAGACTGCAGTTGCCTAGTATATTTATGAAAAATAATATAATGATTTGTCTTTCAAGGAACCAACAATTATTTAGGAAATATATTTGTTAAACAAGTATGTTTATATATAGAATGTAATCAGTCTCAAGAACTGTTATAATGTACACCACTATGTATTCATTTAATGCCCTGAGAAACCACATAAAGTCATAATTTCATGCCCCAAAACAAAGTACAGACTCATGCACAGTCAATAAGCCCAAGGTACAGATATTAGAATCAGATGCTTTGACATAGAACCGAAAGAGAAAAAGAATTAGGAAAATTGAAGGAAATCTAAACAAAATATGAACTTCAGTTATTAGTAATGTACTGACACTACCTCATTAGTTGTGACAAATGTTCCATGCAAGGTGTTAACAGTAAGAAAAATGAAATGTGGGGAGTATGGGAAATTTTTTGGCCATTTTTGCAGTTTTTCTGTGACACTAAAACTTTTTAAATGAAAGATTTGCTTAAATTAAAAAAGGAGGAAATACAATAAAAACAGTAATCTGCCCAATGTAATTTATACAGCAAACATGTAAAGTGTGATACTTAAGCATATAAATTCATAAAGAATAGCCTAGAAGTATATTTTGTAATATTTAGTTATTTATAATTAATGGTTCTATGCTTCTGTGGTATCTACATATATTACACATTTACTATATGCTGTATTGTGTTTCTTTTATGTCATATTTATTTTTAGTAAATGAAAATAAAAAACAAAATTTAAAAGTCATTCACAAAAACGTACAGAGATGGTTAAAATAAAGGATTTTTACAGGAAATAAGAATATTGCAAGTAAAAAGTCAAAGTTTCCTATGTAAATTATCCAGATTTTGGAAAATTAGATGAAAACTACTTTTTTTGTGCTTACAAACTACTCATGTCCTATTCAGGAATTTTCATGCCACTGTCATACCCACCGAGTTTTAATTACAAACTCAGGTTGCCTCTCATATCCATCTACTTATGAAGCATTCGCCTAGTCTGGTGAAATGTTGTAATAGACATGGTGGAGGGGTAGAATGAAATCAAGACCATCAGTTGCCATGGCCAGTGGCAGGAATTCTCAGGCATGGATCCAGTAGAACAGTCCCTTGAAAATCTAGATGTACTTTCCAAAGTCTTTATATCTGAGGCATTGCAATAAAAACTGCATGTGAGCAATAACAAGCTTTTGCAGTTGTCTCTTTGGAATTAGAGGTTCATGAATTATTCATGTTATGCAGATTTTTCACCTGTGACAGGTGTAGTGTGGGCAATTTTCCTAATATGTTAAGAAAAACACTCATAATACTTGTAGCAGATGTAAATGAGATATTCCTGTCTGTTTATTTAACTATTCTACATCACCATGCCATGAGAGAATGCTAGTTGGGAAAATCAGTGACTGCTGGGAATTCTACAGATAGCAGCTCCTGATGATGGTTTCTCAGTGAAAAGATGAAAAGGCGTTGCTTACTCAATACTTCATTTATGACTTTTTTTTCTGCCGTACCACACCATTTGAATTGTGCCACAACCCACCTAAAAAAACAGATGGTGAACTCTACAGAGCATTTCTTTGAGAGAACAGACAGATGTCAGAAAAGAGAAGGAGGATGAATTCTATTGAGAAGTTTCTCTGAATGCAAGATGGTGTAGCTTGATGTGCTTTGGATTTCAGACATCTGGGTCCCTTGATGCTCCATGGTGAGCGTCTTTGTTTTCTTTAATCACTTTGGTCTGGCCAAGTTTGAGAAAAATATACTTAGGAAAATCATATATTGCTTTTTGTACCACATGTGAGCGATGGTCACTAAGAATTAAGAAAACATTTTTGCAATGATAGAACTCTGGACTGGGAAACTAAAGATCATGGTTTTTACAATGTCTGAATTCACCAGCAACATGCCTCCATAGAGAAATCCCTTGACCTTTCCTGGTTCTACTTGCCTTATCTAAATGTCAAGCAATAGGACTTATTGATATCTAAGTTTCATCGCACTATTGCATTTCCCTGAGTCTTCCCTTTGACTGCCTCAGGTGAAAATGTTGATTTCTGTGACTGCAAAACAATCTGAAATATACTGTTTTCTCTTCTGCTTTGCAAATGACCACACTTTGCAATCTATGAGGAGTCGTTGTACTTCTTTGTTTTGTTTTGCATGAAAGAAATTGTTTTTTAAAGAAAATCTTTCAGTTTAACATACTGAACTATGAGTAGTTTCATTAATTCATATTTATTGTACAAAATAATGAGTTTCAACTTGATATATTCACACACAAATATAACATATTATGATCATCTCCACCTCTTCTATTACCTGCTTTGTTCTTTTCCCTCTCCCCCTGTTGTTTTCTCTTCTCTGATAATCTCTCTTATGCTTTCATTCTCTGTGTGTCTGTGTGTCTGTCTGTCTGTCTGTCTGTCTGTCTCTGTCTCCTTCTCTCTCAATTCTACATATGACAGAAAACATGAAATGTCTGTCTTTTGACACTGACATTTCTCTTCACATGACAGTATGTAGTTATATTCATTTTTTACTGTGAAATGTGTTTAATGAGTGATTATGTAGTTTTGCATGAAATTTATACTATTTTATTAAACAATTTTCACCAGCTCTCAGATCCCCTAAAAAATCCAGGTAGGAAAAAAAGAGCAAATATCCTCTTGCAGTGAAAGAAACAAAGGTTCACAGTGGTGGAGTGACTTGCCCAATATCATAAAAGAACCAGTCTTGTAGTTGACACCTATGATTCCACCCATTCAGATATTATTTCCTTCCTTTAATCTCAGAAGGAACATATGTCAGAGATAAACTCTGGTATTGTCACGGACAAGATTCAGAACTCACTGATTGAAGTGATAAGGAAAACTGAAAGTTGTATTTGTGTATTGTGCAAAATGGTAAACTATATTGATTGACTTGGCTAGTCATCATGCCAGAGGTGATATTTAACAGACTGAACACCAGATATGTTACTTGAGAAAGACCACAGTTGTCCTAAATTTTCTTGTGACAATGTTTTCAAGGGACCAGAAATACTTCACATATAAGTTGTATGACACAAGCAACTATCCCATAAAATCTATTAGACTTATTTTAAGTGGATGTTAATAATGGCCAATTTATCTGTAAATGACTACTAAGAAACTCACATTATATGAAGTTTGATTTCCAAAACCAAAATACATCAAATGTCCAATGAGACATTGCAGCCATTTATGAGTCAATTCTGTCCAATCTTGACTGCACATTATAGGATTATTTATATGTTGACATTCTCATTTCCAGGCTGGATCATATTAGGTATATTCCATTCCTTCTGCTCTGGGCCCTCTGAGTTAATAATCTTGAGATGTTGTATAAATTTTACTTCACTCTTATTTTCACATTGAAGTCATGGGCATGTCACTCTGGAGCTAGAAGGGTATGAATCTCACTCCCTCACCTTCTCTTTATCTTGCTTATGTATTTTCACTATCTTTATGATAAAGTTTGAAAAATACCTTAACGGATGTGTACATTCTGTCAAGGATCTGGTCTCTGTGGCCTCCACTTTGAAATTTCTGGGATTAATTCTGCTAATAGTTTTCTCATTCATGCCTCTCCTCTCCCTGACTTCTCTCACTGCTATTCATCTATTATATCAAACTCCAGTGTTCTTTGATTTTGTTGTCAGGGAGGTCATAATGTGGACATTCAGATGATTAAGCACCTAAAGGCACATTCCAACTCAACTACTATTTTTCTCTTCTTTAATATTAGTTTATCTTATCTGAATATAACTGTTTTTCTTCAGTGAGGTAGTCTTTGCATACAGTTCAGAATCTAGCATTTAGCATATATCTTCAAATATTTGTTGAATTATATTAAAATGTGAATATACCCCTTAGCCCATTAGTCATGCTTTACTATTATCAGTATTAGGAATTTCAGCTTAATATTTATTTCAACACTAGATCCTAAAAGATAGTTTCTTAAAGTTTACCACATTTTCACCTAAGTTCCCTTTTTCTGAAGTACCACAACCTTCACCCTGTAGATTAATTTATCACTTTCCTGTGCTCAAGGACATTGACATGCACTTTCACCACTGTGGTCTAACTTGTTTTTACACCTCCTACTTAACACTTTTCATCAAGAAATTTTAACCTTATTGAACTTCTGTTGAAGCTTTTTATTGTGGCTGTTTTTCAAGGTTTCTTTGCATGTGTTATGCAAATATGTGTCTGAAGATTTGAAATAATTTCCATAAAGGGAAAAAATTTAAAACCAACTGAAACAGAATAGAGAGAATAACATATCACAATTTTGTACTTCCATAAAGTGTTTTCTATTTAATTTACTTTGCAAATTACATTAACAATGATTGAAGTCAAATCTACTCACTAGCCTTTCCCTATGTGAATTGAGGTGTTTCCACTAAATTCCATCATTAAAATTGGTGACAAATTACTCTTGACAAGCGACGGTCATCCATTCAACATCCTCCTTCACTGTGACAACTTCAAAAGCAAAAGCTCTGTACCTGTATCAAGAAAATACTCACACATTTGCTCCCATTTTTTCATTTTCTCATAAACTGATCCCTATGTGGAGGTGATATGCCCTTTATTGAAGATGAAAGGCAATTATCGAAGATTTCTACATTCCTATTTTATTTATTCTTCTGTAAAGTGTCAGGGAAGAATAATCACTGCAACTACTTAGTTGGGGGAAGATAGAAAAACTAAAGATAGCAAAGACACAACAATAATCATACTTTAAAAATTGTACTTTTAAAAAGATTCTTCAGGACACAGCCAAAATTACTCAAAGGTACCCATATCTGCCTTCCTTATATTTATTTCTGCTTCTTTACTTCTAGGTTCACTGTATTCAAAATCCCTTAAAGATATTATTATTTCATCACTTATTTTAGTTAATAAGGTAAAAGGAAGAAATCTGACCGACAGAAATATAATAGACTGAATTTATGTATTTAGCCTGGAAAATGGGCTACATTTTCATCTGAAAAATGAGTCATTATGTTTCTGTCTATGGTTGAGTCATCACTTCTTCTACAAATAAGCCCAAATATTAGATAGATTCAAGCATTACACAGATTTCTTCTCCCAGAAAAACACAAAAATATCTCATCTCTGTGTTGTATGCTGTTTGTCTCTTCTGTGCCTCTTCCTCTGTCACTGTCTCTGCCTCTCTGTCCCTTTTGAAGGTCTGTACTTTATTGGTTTGAGTATATAGTTTTAAAATTATGCTCAATAAGCCCCTTTATTTTCCTTACTGAAACATCCTGAAAAATTTTTTCCTATGATAAAAGTCAGTGAACCTACAACATTCTCCACAGGTAGATTGGGCCAAGGTTTCCCATCTTCACTTTGAGAATGTCCTTAGGCCCTGTCTAATGAAAGAATGATCTCTGTGACAAAGATTAAAAGAAAAACAATTATGAGTTTTAACATGTGCATTAAACATGTACATGAAGACATCAAGTGAATGACTGCTCCTGAAAGAAATATATTTGCATTCTACTTTTGCAGCATCTTCAACAAACAACAGTGTATTTTTAGAGAGAAGACAGCACAAAGGTACCAGACCATGTAGAAAGAAAAATAAATGATCATAAAGACTCATTAGTAAACCCTGTTCTTAAAGATTCCTTTGGTGTCATGTCCAGTACTATTTTGTTCTGAAGTAACCTTCAGTAATCACCTTTGTTTTCTCTTGTAGATGGAGGAGCAGAAGGTTTTAATCCTTGTAAATCTGACCTAATAAGGAAAGTTTATTCACCTAATTCACTGACAAATTTCTATTATCCCAAACAGTGAAAGGCACATGATAAACTCTCAGAAAAATATTTGCAGAAAGAAAAAAGGTAAATTGGAAGATAAAGTCATTTAACCAGCAAAATTTCATCCTCAACCAGTATAATTTCTAGACAACTAGAAGGGGCTCAATGAGGAGACAGGAAAGATGTTTTTTATCTAAACAAATACAGTAGATTGTTCAAATTTTATTACATTGGCAAAATAATTGAGAAAATCAATTTAGAAGGAGAAAAGTTTATTTTGGCTTACAGTTTTAAGGTTTTGGTCCATTGTCTTGTAGGTCCCTTGTTTCTGGGCCCACAGTGAAACACAACACCCTCACAGGGAAATTATACCAGAATAAAGGTGCTCACCTCATAACAGAAAGGATGGAAGGAGGGGTGATAGAGAGAGAAATAAAGAGACAGAGTGAGAAAGAGAGAGAATGTAAACAAAGATATAGCCCAAATAATTTTCTCCCTCTATTAAGACTTCACCTATGATCCTTTCCATATTTCCCAGTAAGGCCACCAAGTCACTACCCAGACTTCAGTACAGTTCTCTTTGAAGATCAGTTAAGAGTCATTGCATAATACAAAGATGGCTGAAAGTGTTTTATAGTTCCTTTATGCAATTCTGATCATCAGAAGAGAAAATTGAACTTCAGATAGCTATTCCTTAGGAATAGAATACTGATATTTGAGAGAGGGGACTTGGTGCTGCCTTTTCAATTTAGGTATATTTCACTGTGCAACATAACCCACAAAACGCACTTGTAGATTGGACCCCAATCACTAATGTGTGCCCTCATAAGAAAGATAATAGAATGAGTATCTAGAACAAAAGAAAGGGAATCTGTTACCTAAGACACAAACTTCTCCTAGCCTTTAAATTGATTTTGAAAGTTCATCATAATGTCAATGTAAGTGATTTTGAAGAATGTAGCAACATAGAAAGAAATTCAGGGGAAAATCAGGCTGCAAAGAGTTGAGGAAGAACTGACTTAAAAAACGTTGGTCTTAATGTGGAAAAATGAATGCTAGAATGTTCTCCAAAAACAATCATTTAAATTATATCCATCTATCTATCTATCTATCTATCTATATCTATCTATATCTATATCTATATCATATATATATATATATATATATATATATATATATATATATATATATCCTGGTCATGAACAAATGCACTTCCTCAAGGATTTTGCAACATCAAACACTGGGTTGTACAAGAACAACATCTAAAAATTACAATTCAACTTAATAACAAATGAGACTCTGGAAAGCAGAAAAGCTATAGGATTTCCACATTGAGTTTTTTCTGTGCTCTGTGCATCTCAGTCACTTAGAACAAACCAAAGGTATTCTTTCTTCCTCCTTGCATTCATGATTCTGTTAGTCTGGTGTTTCTCATTGAAGACGGTAGGCAGCTCTTCTAGCCTTCACGGTGTAGGGCAGCCTGTGATTATTTCTGAAGTCTCTTGTCTGAAAGCTAACGTCTTGAGCTCTTGCAGAAGTGTTTCATCAGTTTAGAAGTTAGACTATTCCAAAATAGCACACACAAATATAACACCACAGAAACTTATTTCTTGTGCTAACGTTGTTTGCTGAAGGTGCAACCAATTCACAGTCAAATTTCCTAAATGCACTGGCTCTGTTTTCTGGCTCTTCTATCTCAACTACACCTCTTTTAGCAACATCGAGAGAAAAAAAGAAGAAAGTACTGAGGATAGACTGCAAAAAATTTAGCCTGTGAGGGATACATTTCACTGCCAGGAACTAATCATATGGAACACCTTGGTTTAAAAAAATGATGAAAAATGCTGTCTCCCATATATATCTAAATCTCTTGGAAGTGCCAAGAATCTCTTCCTCAGGTGGCTAGTAGAGCTTTCAGTTCTTTTCTAAATCTTTCTTTCAGTATTGCTTTGTCTTGTTTCATTGCCTTGATATATTCAAGGATTCCCCTGAGCTCCAGTTCTGAGTAACCACATTTTTAGCATGGGGACCACAACAGCACCTCAAAGCCTTACACTCAGCTGCTGAAATCATATCTGTGTTCTTTCACCCAAACTTCTCCAATTTTTCTTACTTCAGTAAGCTTGGCTGCAATTTAGCACATAACTCATGCCAGAAATCTAAATGTCATACTTTCTCAGAACTTTGTGCTTTGCTGACACTCCCAAGATTCCTTCTGAGTGATGAACATTCTTTGGACTCAACTTTTACATGCATAAAATTCAGGCACTTTGTTTAGGGTTCATCCAATCCACTCAAACTTATATCCACAGGTCTTTTATTCTTTTCCCCAATACTCCCTCTTCTCCAACACTGATAGAGTGCAGTCATCATTCTTACCACAGTGAAGACAATTTTAAGAAACTGTCAATGAATTATTATTTCCTTAAAAAATAGAAATAGGGGCCAGAATATAGCTCAGTAGCACATGCACCTGCCTGGCAAGCATGAGTGGTTGTGTGTTCAATACCTGGTACAAGAAATACTTAGTGTTTTCAGAAATTTCTAACCCACTTCCCCCCACTGTTAGGCACACAAACAGACATACTCACACACATAAACACACTCTAGTCTTCTGTTTTTAGTTTCTGTCTTGGATCTTCTGTTTTGGGATGCATCACATCTCTTAGCCTTTGAACATAGTCATCCACTAAATAAACTCCTAAGTATGTGTTAGATGGAAACAAAACAGAACATCATTTGCAGTCATTTTTCTTTTACTTGATACTCTTCTGTAATTCTGTATTTTAACTTTTAGTACTTATGACAGTTTTATTTAAATGATCACTTGAAGAAGAGAAACTACACCTTCCCGTGAAGCAGGCTTCACTATGCTGATTGGTAAAAGCCTCAACCAGAAGAGAAGCCCATCCTTATTGTGACACAGGTTCCACCATATAGATTTGAAAAAGCCTCAGACAAAAGAGAAACCATGCTGTCACTTGAAACAGGCTCTGCTATACTGATGGGTAAAAGTCTCAGCCAGAAGAGAAACCACACCTTCCCATGGAGAAAGACCCACCATGCAGATTGGTAAGAACCTCAATCAGAGGAGAAATCAAGACTTCCAATGAAGCAGGGTCTGCCAAGTAGATCAGGGAGAACCTTGGCCGGAAGAGAAACCATGCCCTCTCATGAAGCAGGTTCCACCATGCTGATGGGTAAGAGTCACAGCCAGAAGAGAAATCATGCCTTCCTGTGATCCAACCAGTGTGTTGGCTGAAAAACCAGCAGAGCATTCCCAGTTCCCTGCTGATTTGGAGGACTCAGGTTGAGATGTTAGCAACTGAGTGGAAGGGAATAGCTTGATGTTTGTATTGTTTGGTTGACTGTGCAGGCCTGAGTCAAGTGATTTGGGAATCTACTTGAAGGATGGTAGTGTGCACTGTATCAACTGTGGGGGTTAGCTTCCTGTGTTGTTTTTGAAAGCCAATGTTTTGTTCCTGTCTGGTAACCTGAGCAACTATTTTGAAGATAACAATGTGCAGTATTGTACTCACTATTTTGTTTTGTTCCAATTTATTGCTTTGCTTTATTCAATGTTATATTTCAATTGGTTTTATTTTGCTTTGTTTTGTTTGATTTTGCTATGTCTGATGCTATAGACAGCTATTGTGAAGACAGCAGGATATATTATGGTAGCTATTGTTGATTTCCTATTATCCTGCTTTGACGTTCTGTACCACATTCATTGCTTTGTTTTGATTGACTTTGTTCTGTTTTGTTTTGTTGTATTTTATTCTCTATAAAATAAAATTTAAAAAATAAACATTCACTCGAATAATTAAATATCAATTACTACCATCTGCCATTCTGTTTTCACTCTTGCCAGGGAGGCACTTAAGCCACTGAGCTAAATCCCCAGCCCCCTATTTGCCATTCTTTTACTAATTTATGAGAAAAGAATCTACAGTATTTGTTTATCACTATTTATTCTAATGTATTTTATTACATACATAGTAAATATTGAATGAATGAATGAGCAATTTCATATAGAGACATATGTTAAAATATGTTTTCTAAGAATTGTGTATTTCTCTGTATGTATATATGTATGTGTATACACATGTACACAAGTCCACTAAAAAATGGATACATATGTCTTTGTTAACTTTCTTGTTGCTGAAACAAAATGCCTGACACCTAAAGTTTAAAGAAGAAAGGTTTGTTTAGTTCAAAGTTTGTAGAAATTTCAGTCCAAAATCAGCTGGCTGCAAGGCAGAGTTGATTACAGGCAGAAATAGCAGAGGGGATATAGTTCATGGCATTAAGAAGGTACCAAATCACATGAGAGATGATGGCAGCTCTTTCTATCCCTTACATTTTATCCAGACTACTTAGTGTGGGTAGCAGTCACACCTCTAATCCTAATGCTCTTGATCCTAACATTTCACCAAGAATCAATCCCAGTTTCACATACTATAGATCTAGCCACCTCTGAAAATTTCCACATACTATCACATGAGGCTTTTAGGGATATCTAGACAAAAACCATGTATTTTGAACCTGCCTCCCATGAGACGCATACACATTCTTTTATGCAAAAGGCATTCAGTCCATCTATAAGAGTTGCCAAAGTCCTATCATTTTTAGCATTGCTGAAAAGTCCAAGTCCAAATTCTCCTCTGAGATTTAAGATAAATCTGTAGTTGCGAGACCCTGTACAAATGAAAAGAAAATTAAACACTTCCAATAATCAATTGTATGAGATAGACATTTCCATTCCACAAGTTACAAGTTGGAGAATACAAGGGAATGGAACCAGAGCAAGTCCAAAATCCAGCAGGGTAAATATTAAATCCTACAATTTCACAGTCAGCATCCCTAGAAATCTGTGGCAATATGTGAACTCCAAAGTGTTTTTGTGGTTCTGCCTCTATGAAACTGTTGGTGGTTATAGTTTCAATGGCTTCTCTCATGGGCCTGCTTTGCTCCCTTTTTTTTGGTTTTCCTCAGACAATACATGATCCTGTATTCTCCAAACTCTGGTATCTCCATCATACCTTCAGTTTTACACTCACAGCTTCACACACTGCCCCTCACAAGGGCACACAGTCTGGCCTCCCAGACCTTCCTCTGAAATCTGGAAAGGAGCCTTCCTGACCCAGCTACTCTTGCAGCCAGCATACACCTAAACACAGCACTATGTAGTTGACGCCAAGTTCTGCCACTGGATGGAGCAGTAGCCAGACTTTCTTCTCATTTAACTGTAGGAGTACCATGCTTATGAAGTTAGTCCCAAGGAAGAACTTCCCTAGGCCACCACCATTCTGAAATATTGGGCTCTCTTCTCAAAGCAGTGTTTCACTTTTGAAGTTTCAAAGCTTCAAAGGCTGTAGTCCTGCTGTATTTTGTAATGTCCTCAGGTCAAATTTTCTATTATTCTATTCTCAGCCAAAAAAATTTCCTCTGCTCTATCTTTGCAGTCCATAGCTTTCCTGGGGTTGTCTGTCTTGCCAAATTCAAATTTTGAGTCATTCCATTGGGATCCTTGCTCTTGATTCTCAACATAGATCTAGCTAAAAAAAAAAAAAAGGCAGTCATGCTGTGGCCTCAACATTAAACTGCCTTGATATTTTTCTGCAAGATTAATTATTTCTCCACTCTTAATCTTAGCCTCATGCAAAATCTCTGGACATGAACAAAATGCAGATAATCTTTCTGCCAAGATATGATACACATCATCTGGGGTCTAACCTCCAATGTGGTCCTTCTTACCAACAGAAAACTCCTAAGGCTGGTGTTTACCAGGAATATTTCTATCAGCCATATAGTCTTCTGAGCTCTGACCAGAATCTCTCATCAAGTACATCCTCAGGATTACTACCTGTACTTTTAAACCAGCATCCTCAAATGTTTCCTAACTCTTCCCATTCCCATAAGCCAGTTCCAATGGCTCCTAAAATACTTGCTCATGTGTAGTCACAGCAATGGCCCCACTCCTGATGTCAAATTCTGTCTTAGTTACTTTTTTCATTGCTGAGACAAAATACCTGACACCCAAATTTAAGGCAGGATAGGTTTATTTAGCTCACAGTTTGTAGAGACTTCAGTCCATAATAAGTTAGCTCCAAGACAAGATGGCATGGTATCATTACAAAGGAGAAACTTTTCATGATATGCAGAATGTATCAAAGCAAGCAAGGAATAGCCATAACCCTTTCTGTTTTTTTTTTTTATCTTATCCAGGCTACGTAGGACAGAAAACACTCAATCCTAGTGCCCTTGGTCCTAGCATTGTGCCCTGGATCAATCTCAGTGTCACTCACTCTAGAGCAAGCTGCCTCTGAAAAAGTACCATGTATGACCACATTAGGCTTTGGGACAATATCCAGGGATAAATCATAATAATACATAGGTAAAGAAAAAATTTGTATATAGGCTTTACTATTAAATTTTTTGAGATATCGTAGGATTAATACAAGTTATATTTGCCTCTACAATTACAAGAGTTCTCAAAGTGGTGGCTATTAGCTTACAGATATTTATTAGTATAGTGAGATGCTTCTTGGGTAACCTTGGCTGTTGAGATTCTTCATATGCATTTTTAATATTTTCCTTAAGGCCCAACAGTATAGTGGATTTTCTATGATACACAAAGTCCTCTAGGGTCCTTCAAATAAGGATAACACCATTTATTGAAAAAGTATTATACTATTTTTCTTTTCTTGAGATATGTATACATTTTTGATGGACTCAAAATATACATATACATGCATATGTATAGTCTGGGTGGAGTGAGAAAGGTGAATATAGGAGCTGTGTATGTATGAAAAAAATTAACTGTATATTTGGAAACTTTGACAGGGTTTTGAAAGTGTAATTTCTTGAAATCAGTAGTTGGAAATAAGGATATTGAGAAAGACAGCAAAAATACAAAAGCTAAATCATGGTGATAGGAAAAAGCACAGTTTGGAAGGGTCACTCTGATAATTTAGGAAATGAGACTATTAATAAAAATGTAAAAAATATAAAATTTATTTTTGTGACTTGAGCATGTTACAGGCCACAGGCTACCGTCTCTCTATTCTTTGTATAAGTTACCCTAAGCCCCTTCACAACCTACTGAGTTATACCTCGCATCAGAGAATTGGCATGTGACTCTATTTGTCTTTAATTGTATCCCCTTCCTACCAGTCAGTATTAAGTACAGAGTCCTTAATTAACACTTGCTAGTTTGAAGGGCAAAGAGATAAATAAGTAGGAGTAGTTTAGGGAACAAGTTCTGAAATCTGAGAAAATATGAGTAACTGCTGGTTATTCTTCAGTTGTTAATGTCAGCCACTATAATGGTTGATCATATTCATCTCTTAAAAACCACCAAATGTTCCTTTTTGAAATTTAGGGGCTTAGCAGGGCGTGGTGGCGCACGCCTTTAATCCCAGCACGCGGGAGGCTGAGGTAGGAGGAGCGTTGTGAGTTCGAGGCCGGCCTGGGCTACGACCGAGCGCAAGGCCGGCCTGAGCTACACAGTGCGACCCTGCCTCAAAAAACCAGGGCTGGGAGTTTGACTCAGTGGCTTAAGCACCTGCCCCAGCAGGCGCGAGGTTGTGAGTTCAATCCCCAGTACCGCAAAAAAAAAAAAAAAAAAAAAAAAAAAAAAAAAAAAAAAAAAAAAAAAAAAAAAAAAAAAAAAAAAAAAAGAAAGAAAGAAAAAAAAAGAAAAAAGAAATTTAGGGGCTTTACAAGATACTACTTGGGTTCCCTGACTTGAAGAAACTTTAAAATGTGGTTTTCTGTTTCATTTTCATAAAAAAAACATTAAGTACTTTATTAGCATTTTATATAATTAGTAATTCCCTAAAAAAGAAATAAAGGTTAAGTATAACAGTTTCAAAAAATAACGACATTATCTCTGGCCTACTTCCATATCTGCTGGGAATTGATCAAAGGCACATGAAAAGCTACTTATCGAGATTTTAATGTCTGCCATTTTTGATGCTTCCCCAGTGATTCCACTGCAATCCAATCGTGAACATTTGAAATTCTCTCTTGGCCTGGAACCGAACTTAAATCTACCTTGATGTTCTCAAGAGAAAATAAATTTCATTGCTTAAGGATTCATAACGTGATAATTAGAAGTCGAAGTGAAAGCTGTATCTCAATGATACACTCCATCACTTGCCTGGCAAAACGACCCTGATAGTAGAAAATGAGTTTTGATTCACCACTTTTGCTATTTTCTCTTCAAGACTGAAAGTTTTTATGAAGCAGGTAATGAAGGTATGACTGACAATCTGGGGAAGTGAGAATGATCTATTAATGACAAAATCCCAGTACATATGCACACAATATTTCCTGAAGTTGTGCCTATGGACTCAATAGAGAGTGTGTGCATTGTTTAGTTGTTTGCATGAAAATTAAGCAAATTTTTGATAGGACATGTTATACCTGACATCAGTCTAAAAATTGAAAGATAAACAAGGACAGTCACCACTGAACTCTCTACTACTGTGTTATTTCTGGTAGTCTGATCTCATGACGTAGAACTCACTTCTTTTGTTATTTTTATTTGGCCTAAACTTCCTTTGCAGAGTATGTTACTTTTCCTATCTTTAATAAATGTAAATATATATTTATTGTTGCTTTTGCTACCTTCTGCCACCACTGACCTTTACAGCTTGCGTTGATTAATTCTTTGTTCAGGACAGAAAGAACCCAGAAACTACCTCTAGAAGGAGAATTCAGCACCCAATATCTGGTAACATTTACATATTTACATCTCATTATACTAAACATCAGAACTGAATGAAACAATTGTGTTAAACTTTACAAAGTGGGCACTTTAGCGCATACAATAGACTAGGTTAATACTTGCTAAAGCTTAGTACTTACTATGTGACAGACTAAACTAATTTTCTATTTCAATCCTAAAATACATAAATGTTATTTGGTGACTGTTCTTGCTTCTCATTCATTCATGAGAACTCTTTGATTCAAAGAAATAGAATAACACAGGCAGAGTCATGTGAAAGTGAGTAGCAAAACAAAGACTCAAACTAACCTTGATGGATTACTTCAGTAAGAGTCTAGAAAAAATCAGTAGAGTCTAGATAAAAATCTTGGTCTTATTGGTACCAAATCCAAATAGAGTTCTTTACATTTTGATGGCTTTAAAATCAAACACTGATGAAAACTTAGTCAAACTCACGGTACAAAAAGCTAATTCACTAATTTATAGTGAGTAAATTGTTCCTTAAAAACCTGTCATAGTTTGTGTGTAGATGTCTCATCAAATTCTCATGTGGTCATAGTTTTTTGTCTTTTGTTTTTTGTTTTTTGGGTTTTTTTAAGTGGATGAATCTAAATTGGCTGATTTGTAGCGTGTTGCTGGAAGTAAGGGTTCTGGGATTAAGGGTGAGTGATTGCTGGATCAGTACACTGACTGGATTATTGCTGCCCTAGTCCTGGTAGACTGAGTGCAGTAAAAAGGACAGAAAGAGACTTGTCTCACACTCTATTGTTGTTTTTGCTATCTCCTACCACCATGAAATGTTTTTCTTCTGCCACGTGCCAACCTACACTGGAGCCAGACAATTATAGAATGGAACCTCTACAAACTATGAGCTAAATAAATCTTTCCTTCCTGTAACTTTGGGTGCCAGGTATTTTATCTCAGTAATGAGAAAATTAATTAAGAATTTGATATCAGGAGCTGTTATTGCTGGTACTATACCTGACCATGTGGATGAGGATCATTTGGGAATGGCTTTTGGAAACAGTTTAGAATGATTTGGAGATGGCTGTTAACAAAAGTAGAGTTAGAATGTCTTAGACTGTACTGTATGAGAGATTCTGGTTAGAACTCAGAAAACCAGAACACTTATAGAAATCCTGCCAATAAAGAATATCTTTGGGAGGTTTCTGTTGAGAAGGATTGCATTGTCTGTTGAATTCCAGATAATATGTGTTATGTCTTGGCAGAAAGTTTGCCTGCATTTTATTTGTTCCCAGGGAGTTTTCCTGAGACTGAGATTAAGGGTATCAAACTAATTAATCTGGCAGAAGAAATTTCAAGGCAGTTGGATATTGAGGCAGTGGCATGGTTACTGTCATGCACTTTTATCCAGATCTATGTTTGTAGTCAAGAAAAAACAGGAATCAGCAGAATGATTTAACATGTTGTGACTTTGGACAGAATGGAAGCTCCAGTAAACCTATAGACTACAAAAATAGAGCAGCAGAAATCTTGACTTCTGAGAAGAAACAGAAGAATAGAAATGATGGTAATCACAAGAAGCAGTAGGACTCCACCATTTTCAGCCTCAAAATTGTAAAATGTAAAGACAGATTTGAGAGGAAAACTGAAGAGTACCATGTTCCAGAATGGTGATGGCCTAGTGAATTTGTTCCTTGAAATTTTGTTCAGAGAACTCAGTGATCCAGGTAATCAATGCCTACAACCAAAGGAGAAGAACATCTGGCTACTGATCTAGCTGGTGGCAGACCTTGGCATCATTCATGTAGCACTTCTTTTAGGAGCATGCAGAATGCAGGAGTTGTGGGGTCAGGAAGGATTCCACCCAGATTTCAGAAGATGACCTGGGAGCCCAGGCAGTGTCTCCTGGAGAAAGAAGTATGTGAAGCTGTGAGAGTGAAGCCAAAAGTACAGTAGAGACCCTGGAATTTTAGAAAACCCAGGAGTATGGACCATCTGAGAAAAACTGCATGGAAAAATTAGAGTAGGCCCAAGAGAGAAGCCATGGGAGCTACACCTACTGGAATTGCTGTGGGGAGGAGTCACTCAAATCCTTTGTGGTTTGTAGCTTTCTACAGATTGCCCTGGATATTGTACGTGGAAATATACGATTTAATGTTTTCCCTATTGGATTTTGGACTTGCTCTTATCCCATTACTTTGTATCCCCATGTCTGTATTTTTTGGAATGGAAATGTCTATCTTATGTCATTGAGTGTTGAAAGTGTTTAATTTTCTTTTCATTTTTACAGGGTCTCACAACTGAGAGACCACATTAATTCTGAGAGGAGTCTTTTTACTTTCAAGGAGTGCTGATGCTGTTAGGGCTTTGGCAACTCTTAGAGATATATGAAATACCTTTTGCTTAAAGGCATGTGCACGAGTCTTTGGGGGACTAGGTAATGAATTTTATGGTTTGCATCTAGATATTCTGCTTACAGCCACAGGCAGTCATAATGTTTTTATGTAAGTGGCTGAATCTAGAGTGTGATTGATTTGTAGTGCAATGCTGGGAGTAAAGGTTCTGAGATTAAGGGTGGGTGATAGCTGGATCAGTCAACTGATTGAATTGGCATCACTGTAATTTCGGTGGTTATAATATGAGGATCAGAAAGTGGCTTGTCTCACTCTCTCTTGTTGCTTTGCTCATCTTTCACTACCATAAACTATTATGCCTCTATCATGTTCCAGCCTGACTTGGAAACAATGGATTATGGACTTAAACCCCTATAAAATACAAGCTAAGTAAACCTTTTCCTTTTAAATTTGGGTGCTGGAATTTTTGTCTCAGCAATGAGAAAAATAACTAAGACAAAACCTGAACTGCTGCTAAACTGTCTGTAAGCTATTTCTGTAGTCAAACTTACAACAGAGTTTTAAAGCATCTGATTATTGAAGTTTACTACATCTATATTTGGAAGACATTGCCTTTTTTCTTTTACAATTTTTAGTAATGTTTATGCACAATACAGTTGTAGTTCTCCATAGAATTTAATGTCCCCAACTTAAGTTCTGTCTTGTTTTGTTTTAGCTCTTCTGTTCTTATATCCTGACATCTTCTGACCTTGGCACAATTTGGATAACTGACATTGGTGCACTAAGATAATTCACTGTCTTGACCTCACCACTTCAATCCCCAGGTACAGAATCTACATGATGTAGCTAACTGTATGTGTTGATAAAGGAACATATGTCATCTGTCTTTCTTGGGAACTTATAATACCATATTCCTTTTCACCTTGATGATCACAAATCCAATACTTTATTTCCTATTCCATTTCCTTACAATTTCAATTTTTAGATGAAGAGGCTGATATTATTAGTATTATCCTTAGTGATAGAAAATATCTTAATGCTTTTGAAAACCATAACTTTCCATTGTCCCAATGATAGTAAGTGACTTTTGTTCACTCTCCATGGAGAAAATTACCACACATGAAACTTAGGCCAAACCAGGCGCTTAATTGTACTGGATGGTGATTTCTAAGCCGTCCATTCTTCCCTGATAAAGAAAAGTTCCTGTTCTTTCCTTCCCATTGGCGTATGGGCAGTCAGTACCATCCTCAGAGTTCACTGCACTAGGTTAGTCGTGTGACGTGTATAAGAAAGAAAGTGGGAAGGGGCTAGAGTGGTATTTTATTGAAAGATTTCTCCATTAGAAAGCTGGACTCATGCAAGCAGAAACTTACAAATCTTCCTTATTTCCCACTGTGTTGTCTTGCAAGACAATATCAGGCCTAGAATGAAATAAGCCATTTATCTATAATACATGTGGCACGGAGATACAAATATAACACCTGGGGATAGTGAAGAAGAATGTGGGAGGGAATCTCTGTCTCTGATTTTCTTATCAACCTGTTTAATCCACACTAATACCATGTACCATAAAAAATTCTGATTTCCAGTAGTTAATGTATTAATTGCTTAAAACATTACTTGAATATTCTTTTGCTTACAGCCCCAAAAATTCCTAATAGAAAATGAATTTCATACTCAAAATGATTGAGACATCACAAGTAACAGACACAATGATAAAGATCTGGCTGTAACAAAAGTATAGATCAGGGACAAGTGATCTAATATTTCCAGATGTGATAGATATTTCCTTGTTTAACAGCCATATTCTATATTCCATTCCTCCAAATTGTTTGCTAACTGAATTTGTTGCTAAATAGAGAATTGTATATAATATATACAATACAATATTCACAACAAAGAAATGGTCAAAGGAACCTCCAATTTTATGACTTTGCTTTTTTCGCATAACTCTTACAATACTGCACTGTTCAACAGAACATAAAACTACAGTACTGTACTGTACTGTACAATCAGCAGAAATTTCAATACCATATAAACAAAGCATACTGTACAAAAAACACATTGCAACTCGATAATTAAGATTTATACAACTGTAAAAAATAAACCAGGACATAAGTCCGAGTGACAGATGCGAAGTCCAAACAGTCTTTGAACAAGTATGTCATTAAATAAGGAGTTTTTGCATTTACAACCTCATTATTCCCTTGTACACTAATCTAGTGCAATTACTAATTATGATTTAAAACTTGATTAGATTAATAAATCCCAAATATAGGACACTTCTCGGTGTCACCGTGAGTCATGGAGTATTACCTTGGGGATTATGTTTTACTCCTAGCGCTCTCTGCACTGAACCCCTTGCCAATTCTCTCTACTTTCCAGCTGTTATAAACTTAACAAATTTGCTCTATCATGTACTTTCACAATGATGTTTCTGCCTTGCAGCATACCAATCACAGACTAAAACCTGTGAAACCCGGATTCAATCAGACATATCCTCCTTTAAAATGTGGGTGCTGTGCAATTTGTCCAAGAAATAGAAAAACTGACTAGCATACCTTGCTACTGTTTGAGGGAGCATTTGAAGATTTTAGGTGCCAGATCAGGTCCTGAAACTTAGGAGCCACCCAAATGGATTGACCCTTAAAAGCAGAACTTTATTGTATTGTCACAGAATTCCTGAGCAGTATGTAGGTTCAGTGTCAAGGAATAGCTTGGAGCCTAAAGATGTGTGAGAGGCTCATTGTTTAACAATGAGCAATAAAAAGATGAGCAAGAAAACACATTTGCCAACAGATTAAGAGTTTCAAATAGAATTTTGAGATTAAAATGAAAATCACAGATGTAGCCAACATCTTGATTTCAACCGTGTGAAGCACAAAACAGAGAACTCAGGCCTAAGTTTTTGGGCTCCTGATCCACAGAAACCAAAAAGACCAGAGTGTGTTGTTTGTAGATACAAAGTCATGCTTGGTTTCATTATGCAACAACAGGAAATTAATATGCTAGGTTAGAAGGTTGATGAGCATTGTTATGTAGTTGCAAACAATTTATACGTATTTTTTATTTAAAAGAAAAAAGACACAGAAAAGAAACACAAAAAGACACAAACAAACAACAACAAAAAACCCAATGCAATAACAGTATAGGCTTCCAAAACAAGCTGATAGGAATTTGACAATGAATGTAATATTGCATATTGTTACCTTCAAAAGGATTGCTTAGATTAACAGATATAGACAGGTAAAATTGATCCAATCATATGAGTATTAACTGTTCTTTTCTAAAAACTAATACATTTAGCAGTATAGTAACTTTAGCTATCTTATGTGTGTGTGTGTATATATATATCCATATATACACACACAAATTTATGCCATTTTCCTTTTCCTTTCCTTCTTTCCTATATCCCAATTACTTTTCCTTTTTGAGCAGTTTCTTACTCTTAGACAGTATTTATTGTATATTTTGAATCGTACATATTCTTTCAGATTTTTACACTAGGGAGACAATATGGTGTTCACACATGTGAATCTGATTTATTTCACTTACGAGTATAGTCTCAAATCAAGTTCATTTACTTATAAAAGTCTTCATTCAACCTTTCTTTATAGCTGAGTAGTACCCCATTTTATAAAAATACCACATTTTTAAAAAATTCATTTCCTGATTGATGGGCTCTTGGGTTGTTTCCAAGGTTTGACTATTACAAATTGTGTTGCTGTAAACATGGGTGCACCTATCTCTCTGTAGTACGATGTTTTCAATTGTTCTGGGAAAATGACCAGAAGTGGGATAGCTGGGTCAAATGGAGTCTTTAATTCTAGCTTCTTGAGGAATCTCCACACTGATTTGCACAGCAGTTGCATTAATCTACACTCCCACCAACAGTAGAGAAGAGTTCCTTTTTCTCCACAGTCCCTTCAGCATTTGTTTTTGGTTGATTTCTTGATCTTGGCCATTCTTTCTGGGGTGAGACGGAATCTCAGTGTTGTTTTAATTTGCATTTTCCAAAACTCCATTGATGCTGAACATTTTTTCATATATTTATTTGACATTCGTATTTCTTCATCTGAGAATCATGGATTATATCAGATGCCTACTTTTGGGTTGGGTCCTTGAATTTTTGGAGCCTCATTTTTTAAAAAATTTTTTATATGTTCTAAATAGTAGTCCTTTGTCTGAGGGAGAGTTGTCTAAGATATTTTCCTTATTTGTGGAATTTCACTCACTCTGTTGGAGATGTTCTTTGACATGTAAAAACTTTTTAATAAGACAAGATCCCAGTTGTTGATTCTGAGAAGAATTTCCCGTGCAGTTTGACTTTTGTTCATCAACTCTCTGCCTGTTCCTGTGTCGTCAAGATTTTTACCTTCTTCGTCTTCCAGCATATTTAATGTCTCTGTTTTAATATTTAGATCTTTGATCCATTTTGACTTTCGTTTAGTGCATGGTGAAAGACATGGATCTAGTTTTAGTTTTCAGCATATGGAATGTCAGTTTTTCTAGCACCACTTATTCAAGAAGCTATCCTTCTTCCAGTATATATGTTTTGTCACTTTCTCAAAAATGAAGTGGCTGAGCGTGTTTGTAGTTGTGACTCAATCATCTAAACTATTCCATTGATCTTCAGGACTGTTTTTATTCCAGTACCATGCTGATTTTATCACAGTAGCTTTGTAGTATAATTTCAAGTTGGGGATTGTGATACCTCCTGCCTTACCTTTGCTGACCAGAAGTACCTTTTCTACTCGAGGTCTCTTCTGGTTCCAGATGAATTTTAAGGATGATTTCTCCAGCTTAATGAGATATGCAAATGATATTTTGATTGGAATTGCACTAAATATGTATAACAATTTTGAGAGAATGGCCATTTTCACAATGATTTTTCTTCCTATCCATGAATAGGGAATATTTTTCCATTTTCTGAAATCGTCTTAATTTCCTTTTTTATAGTAATGTAATTTTCACTGTATAAACATTCTACTTCCTTTTATAAATCGATTCCTATGTGGCTCTAGACCTCCAGTTGGACTCATGGGAGGTATTGTCATGGCTGCAGGTTTTCAGCTGGACTCATACTGGACATTGCTGTGGGATCTAGACCCTTGGCTGAATATTGTGGGTCTTTAGTGTTGTGGACAGATTTCCTGCACTTTCTTGTGTTTAACTCTGCGTGACTATCATAAAACAGTACTTTATATTCTGTGCCCTGTATGCAGTTGTTCTCCTTGTAACCCCTGAGTACAGCACTAGGGATTTATCAATCTCATTTATTCTTTCAATGAACCAACTCTATGATTCATTAATACTTTGTATTATTTTCTTAGCTTCAACTGTATTAATTTCTGCTCTGTTCTTTGTAATTTCCTTCCTTCTTTGGGCTTTTTGCTTGACTTGCTCTTCTTTGTTTAAAAGTTTGAGGTGCAGTATTGGATTCTTTATGTTTGTTCTTTCCATTTTCCTGATGTGGGAGTTTAGTGCTATAAATTTTGCCCTGAAGCCTGTTTTCACTGTGTTGCAGAGGTTTTGGTAATTTGTATTTGCATTTTCATTTGATTGTAGATATTGTGGGGTTCTTTGTCAATAATTTTAATTTTGTTGCACTATGGTCAGATAGTAAAGTATGGAATTATTTCAGTTCCTTTGCATTTACTTAAGCATGTTCTGTGGACTAGTATATGATCTATTTTAAAGAATGACCCATGTGCAACTCAGAAGAATGTGTATTCTGATGTTGGATGGAACACTCAGTACCCATCTACTAGATGTATTTATTCACAAGGTTTATTCAATTCTGTTATTTCTTTGCCGATGTTTTGTTTGGCCGATCTGTCTCTTTGTGACAATGGGGTGTTAAAGTCCCCTGTTATAACTGTATTATTGTTTACTTGGTTTTTCATGTCTTCTAAGATTTGTCTTAGATAGTTGGGTGCTCCCATATTTGGTGCATGTATATTTATGATTATAATCTTTTCCTTTCCAAATTTTCCCCTAACAAATATGTAGTGAACTTTTTAAAATCTCCTTTGAATATTCTTGATTTGAAGTTCACATTGTCTGCAAACAAAATATCTACACCTACTCTTTTTGGTTTCCTACTGCATGGAGTATTTTTTCCATCCTTTGCCTTTTAGTCTATGAATTTTCTTTTCAGTTAAAAGTGTTTCTTGTACACCTCATATTGTTGGATTTTGTTTCTTGATCCACTCCGTCTGTCTGTTTCTTTTTATTGGTGATTTGAGACCATTTACTTTGATGGAAATAACTGATATGTACTGACATCAATGACATGTTATCATTCTGTTGTTGGTGTTTTACTTTTTCTGTTTAATTGTTTGTACTGCTGAGTGGTTTCCTTTTGCTTCTGTTCTTGGGATTGTTGTTAAATTTGCCTCTTTCTAGAGTGTCTTTCAGTATTCTTTGTACTGTTGGTTTGGCAGCCATGAATTTCTTCAGTTGTTCTTTGTTGTGGAAGTATGCAATTTCTCCATAAAATTTCAAAGATAGTTTTGCAGGATATATCAATCTGGGTTGAAAGTTATTTTCTTTCAGAACACGAAATACTTCATTCTAAACTCTTCTTGACTTGAAGGTTTGTATTGAGACATCTGCTGTGAATCTGATAGGCTTTCCTTCATAGGTGATCTATTTCTTTTCTGTAACAGCTTTTAGTAATCTGTTCTTGCACTGAATTTCTGATATTGTAATTATTATATATAGGGTGAAGACATATTTTGGTTATGGTTAATTGGGACTTGGTATGTCTCAGTTATCTGTATACCAGATTCTCTTCCTATCATTGAAAAATTTTCTGCTATTATTACTGTAAATAGTCTTTGCTGGTCATTTGTGTTGACCCCTGCCTTTTTCTTTGACACTTATCAATCTTATATTGCTTCTCTTGCATCATCTTGCAGCTGTTGAATTGTTATTTCCTAGTTCCTTGTTATTTTTAGGAGATCTTTTCTTTCATTATGGTAAACTTCCATCTTGTATTCAAGGTCTGAGAGTTATTCTTCAGCTTCATTCAAAGGGTTTTTCCAGCTTTCAATGGAATTTTTAATTTTCTGAATATCTCTTTGAATCTTTTTCATGCATTCTAATTCTCTTATATTTTTCATTCAAAGTTTCCATCATTTTCTTATGTTCTTCTTTTTTTTTAAAATCTACATCTTCTTTAGATGCACACAGCATTTCTTTCATGATGTTTGTCATTTCATTTTTACCTGAGAGATTATTTCTGATCTGATTTCCTCTATAGCTTCATGAAGTTATTTCTTTACTTTACTTGTTATCATTTCAGAAAGTTCAGTTGTGCAATTTCCAGTGTCTTCCATTTCAGTGTCTCTTGAGTTTGTTCTCAGTGGGCTGAAGGCCTGAGACTGCATCTTTCTCTTTAATTTTGTCATTTTCCTCTCGGATCTGTATGACGGGCTATGCAGCCTCCTGATGGATTGCACTAGAACGCTGCCCTGGGTAGACCCTCAATACTCCAATATCCCCATGGCTAGCTATGGTGAACCCCCTAACTTTGGCCCCAGAACCTTGTGCTTTCTGGCCTGTGGCCAGCTAGGTGTTGCCCTGATGTATTGTGCTGGATTGCTTTGGGACGCTGGGTAAGAAGATCCTCCCTGCAGCTAGCAGGGGTACACCCCCAGAGTGTTGCTGGGCCCTAGACCCTGATTGAATGGATTTCAGAACCTCCACAACTCATGTGACTAGGAAGGATGCACGCCTGGAGTGTGGCACTGGGTATTTTCACCTGACTGTGTGAAATTCAGAACCTCCAGTAGTCAGGTAGCTAGCAAGAATGCATCCCCACTGTGTCACTGGGGCCTTGCACCTGGATCAGTGGAGTTCAGAACCTCTGCATCCCAGGCAGCTAGCAGAGACACACTCCCAGTGGGTGATGCCACGGTCTTACACCTGGCTGTGTGGAGTTCAGGAACCTCAAGGACAGAGGCAGCTAGGCTGAGCATGCCCCCTGAGTGTGGCACTACTGGGATCTTACACCTGGCTGGGAGGAGTTCAGAAGTGCTGGAGGGCTAGTCAAATGCCATCCCTGGTGTATGGTGCTGGGGCCTTGTTCCTGGCTGGGAAGAGTTTGGAACCTCTGGGACCTGCCACATGGCTAGCTGGGTTGCACCCCTGAACTATGGAATGGGGGACTTGTGCTCTGATGGGCAGAGCTAAAATTCTCCAAGACCTGTTGGTTAGTCTGGTCACTCCCTGATGAGTGGCTCTGGGGCTCTGGGCTGGGCTGGTCTCAGAACCTCTGTGAACTGTGAGGCTGCTCAGGCATTCCCCTGATGAGTTGTACTGGGTTGCTGGGCTCGGTTCAGCTTGGATCCTCTGTGCAGCTAGCAAGGACACAACTTCAGAGTGTGCTGCCAGGGCCTTATGCCTGGCTGGGTGGAGTTCAGAACCTCCGGGACCCAGGTGGCTAGGCACAGGGCACCCCCAGAGTGTGGCACTACCTGGACCTTGCGTCTGGCTGTGAGGAGTTCAGAGCCTCTGGAGCAAGGGGATAGCCAGAGTGCCCCCTGCTGTATGGTGCCAGGGCCTTGTTCCTGTCTGGGCAGAGTTAGGAACCCCCAGGCCCCAGATGGCTAGGTGGAGCATGCCACCAGAGTGTGGCATTCCTGGGCCTGAAGAACTTAATTAAAACATGTTCTATTATACTTTGAGGCTAAAAATGTACCCCAACTGAGACTATGATGTTAGAAAAAATATAACTGAGCTCATAGTGACGCTATTTGGACTTTGTATAGCTCTAAGCAATGTTACACAACAGAGTTGCTGGTCAGACACACAGTTATATACCTAAATATTCAGTAAAAATAAAGAGAGAGAGACAGAAAGAGAGAGAGAAAAAAAAGAGAGAGAGAGAGAGAGAGAGAGAGAGAGAGAGAGAGAGAGAGAGAGAGAGAGAGAGAGAAATAAAGCTTCCTTAGTTTTATGGGGGGTTACAGAGGGGGTTGACTAGGAACCTATAACATTAGCTACCTAAGAGTCTGATAACCGGAAACAATTTTGAGAGGACAGTCAATCTCTATAACTAAAACTGAAACAAATCGTACAACCCAAGAAGAGATTATGGCAGGAGAGAAATTTGGCAAGACCAATGTCTGTGAATTTCTCCAAACTTTGCATTCAGTATCTCCCAATGCAGTAATTGATGCCTGGTGACAAGACTGTATTGGTATTGGTGATACTGTATCAATCAAAAGTGATCCAAAAAATAATAGTTCAGAGACCATTGGCTATGAGTTGGGATATGCACAGCGCAGCCTACAACAGATGTACAAAAGGCCCCTCAGATATCCTTTGGAAAAAGGTGGTTTCTCCAGGACCTACACAAGGAAATGTGTCCTTTTGCCACACCCTGGTGAGAGGAGACTGCAATGCATCAAAAGTTTTGCAGGAATGTTCACAGAATACTTCACTTCCACTTCCACTTGATTTTAAAATCTGTCTTATCATGTATGTTGTGAATTGGTTTCTCAGGTATTCTGAATGATAGAAATATCTCACATTTATAACTTAAACAAGTTCATCTTCTCCAACATCAACACTTATCATTTAGTTATAACAAGTTCACACATCTATGTTAAGTAACTTTTAATAGTAATTGATAAATAAGTCAATGATCAACTTCTTGTACTTCGATAGAGTGTTAAAATGTACGTGAAGGAGAAATGATGAAAAAGAGCAATTATTCCAAATATACTGACTGCCACAATTTCTCCCAGTGTCCCATATAAAATTCTGTTT
The DNA here is from genome assembly GCA_004363535.1 of Dasyprocta punctata. Taxonomy (NCBI): domain Eukaryota; kingdom Metazoa; phylum Chordata; class Mammalia; order Rodentia; family Dasyproctidae; genus Dasyprocta; species Dasyprocta punctata. The sequence continues at coordinate 57,687 of RJWM01009328.1, forward strand.
TCTTCTCTGTGTTAATATGTAGGGAAATAGGATCAAAGGACTGGTTTTGAGCACCTTGTGTTATTCACTAGATCCATGACTGGGGAAATTATCACACAAGAGCCTGTTACATACCTGACACAAAGCCAGGATGAATAAAATGAACAGAACCTCACTCCATGTTCTTTACTGGATTTCCATCATCAAATCTCTTAGAGAATTTTTAAGTTTCTTCCAGGTTTGGAAGTTTATCGTGTCATAATTTAAAAGACGAATTTTGAGGAGAGATGAATGCAAGGAAATAATGGGCATGATGGTTGATCGATTGTGTCAATTGGAGTAAGAGAAGGTCAACTAAATAGGCTCTGTAATTCCACATACTAAGGTGTGGAAGACCCAACATAGGCCAGCTTCTGACCTGAATAGTATAAAAGGGAAATGAGGAAGTAGAGATCTTCCTTTACTTTGAAGGTGCTCCAGACTTCACCTTAATATTGAACATCCTCTTCTGGGTTCCAGAACATCGTCTTCAGCCTTCCGATGCAGACCCATTGACCCCCTGATATGGACTCACATAGGACACTTCAGTGAGCTCCAGACCTTGGACTGAACATTTTGTTCTTCAGTGTACAGACCAACCCTTTGAAATCTTCTTCATTTGACTCTGTGTGTGGCCATTGTTAGTTAATCTTATAAATTCTTATATATTTCCATATTTTGTTTCTCTAGTAAGCATCGACTGATGCAATGAGTTTACCAAGTCAAGAAAAATGTCTGCTTTTAAGAGTGATTCATGTTTAAGACACATTTAATGCCTATAGTCCAGCATTGTTCTACACATCTGACCTCACATTATCTGTACTACCATGGCACAGAAGAATTCCACACATTTCCTTCAAAGTTCATTGTTTACAAGGTTTTGGGATTAGCTTCAAGATCATATTTAAATTTGACTTCCCTAGATTTCATACTTTTGAAAACTAAAGAATTACTGTTATATAAATAATTAAGAATATGTTTTAAATATTTTAATAAATTCATGAATGTGGTTCATAAGGATATTTTAAATCATCTCATTTATGATTCTCTGTCTCTGTCTCTGTCTCTCTGACTCTCTCTCTCTTTCTTTCTCTCTCTCTCTCTCTCTCTATATATATATATATATATATTATTTGTTGGATTTGATTTTTCTTAGCAAAGGTAATAATGTCAAAAGCTGAGCACTTTAACCTAGAAAAGTGTATTTCCTACCCACTCCATTGTGTGTTTCACTTGTGGCACAGGATCTATCCTTCTTCATTTCAGTGGTGTAATCATCTTAGAGTTAAACATTTTCAGCAGCACAGTCATGAGACAGACTATGAGGACATTTTCACTACTTCTTAGGGCTTTGACCTTGAAGCAGAAAATATCATTTCCGCTCATTTTCCCTAGGATGAAGCTCAATTAGCTGGACATAGTTTTCCTGCAAGAAGTTGGGAGATATTGGTCCCATAGATTCCTACAAGAGATACCATCCTTTAAGATTGAGGAGTTAAAATTAAAGGGCACAGAAGTCTCTTCCAGTGAGAAGCACAGGGCAGTGTTACCTTCTACCTGATCCACCACATAGATCCTGATCCCTGATCAAGATTGAATTTTCACTTTAGAGTGGTGGTGAGACTTGAGATAAGGCATAATTTTATAAAGAAAAGAGTAGCAGGCCTTTGAAATTATGCAAAATAAGTCTTCCATTTCTGAATTATTTGTCTAGTGGTATGTTATGTAATTATATTGAGCTTATTTCCTTAGCTATAAAATACAGCATTGTTTTTAATCAATTCTTTGTTCTCACAACTCAGAATGACTATGTACTGTGTGTCAGGCATTCTATTAAGCATTTGGAAACAAAGAGTATCAAACATGGATAGCCTTTCTTCTTATGAAAAGTGTATGGCAACAAAAACATAGCAGTTAGTAAAATAATTAATAATTCCAAAAAGTGGAAAGCTATTCTAGTCATGATTGTTAATAGGTATTTGCACATCACATCATTAGAAGGAATAAAGCAGCCTTTCTGACAGGACATTAGTGGAAGGTTTACCACCACAACGAGGATTGCTACTGGCATTGATGGAAAAGGGGTGAGGGAAAAAAGAATAAGGGGGTACTTTCAGTGGGATGAAGTGACACATAGAATGGATAAGAGAGGTGAATGTTCATGTATATTAATAGATACAGCTAAGAACATTAAAAAGTGTTTTTCTAAACCATTCATGGGATTGATATTATTCTACAATCCATCTCCCAATGGAAAAGACAAATAAAATGACTGCAGAAAAAAACACAGAATCTCTCTTGCATTAAAGCCAATGAATAGTGTGTTAGAAAATAAACCCTATACTAGAAACACTCTTTTGACTAATCTTTGTTCCTCCTTAAACTGGGTGCAGATTCAAGGCTAAGAAATCTGATCTTTTTAGCCATTACTTATTTTGAATCTATCTGTACTTTGTCCCGAAAACAAAATCACAACCCAACTGCTCTTTCTTTACAATAAAGCAATGGTACAGTACCTGGTGTACAGTCAGTGCTCAGTGCATTAGTTAATTAATCCTCCTCACCTCTACTGTTCTGGAAACTGGCACAGATACAGATAGAACTCTCATCAGCTGGCAACCAAGGTTACATCAACAAGAATGAGATTTCACTTAGGGCATTTATAATAAGTTACTGAGAAACTATACTCAGTTTTCCTTGGAGGGCACATCCCTGAATGTTTCAGGACAGCTTGTCTCCCTTGGGGTACACTGATATAATCACTGGCCCCTCATCACCATTTAACACCTGCTGAACATTGGACTGAAGAACCATATTGTCCTATATTTTAGCAGCTTAAGTTCCATGAAATGTGTTCTATGAGGTTGCTAAGAATTATAAAAATTGTGTAAGTGTATTAATCAAGGCAGAGATGGAGCATATCCATTATCTTAATGGAAGCTTTATTCTTCTCTATTACTTCATCATATCTCAAATTCCAGTCAATAATTATGTGTTAAGGTCCAGCACGTGATGTTCGATATTAGTTAAAGTTTCTTATTCCATAAAATAGTCACCAATACAAGCGTTGAGCAAATACTTACAGTCTAGATTCACTATTACCATTTTTAGGAAATAAAGTTCACATCAAAAGCAATAGTTAATAAGTGTGACTGTTAGTTAACTAGTGTGAGGTATAAATAACATTGTCGGTGGAAAGTATCAAAAACAAACAAAATACGAAGTTTGAAAGTTGCATCTGGGATCACCAGAGGAATATCCTAATATATCACTGTTGTCTCCCAGGGACATAGGGAGGTGATATTATGAAAGAGGCATGTGGCAGCCCAAGATTAACTTATTTATCATCAATATAAAAAGCAATTATTGTGACTTCTCATGCCCTGTAATGTCCTTTGGCATCAGTGACCTTATCAGTCTAACGGGTATAGTCATCTCCACCATATGTGCATCCCAGGATGATAGGAATAGGACTGGGTTCACACCTGGAGAAATAGCTTAGAAAACTAAGGAATTCAAGCCCAAAGAGAAATGAACAATGATCACTGCATTGTGTAATTATTAAGGGATCATAGAGTGGCTTATAGCACCTTAAAATTTAACTTCCGCACAAAACCTCAAGTTAGAAATATCAAATTATAACAATTATTCTGGTAAATTAAGTAAGTACATTGATTTTGAGGTGAAGCACATGCTGTCTCTGTATGACATGTGTGCACTTCGAAAAATTCAGAGTTGTTGCAGGCTTAGGACCTTTATGATTAATTCTGTTGTTCTGTTTACTGATTAGGAGAAACAACTCTGAAATCACACATTTAGACTTTGGTGTTTGGTAACTATTACCTTAAAAACTGCGCTTCTAAATAACTAAAACTTGGAAAATGGCATGTATGTCAATCAACAGATGAATGGAGAAAAAAGTCATCTTTTAGCACAATGAAGTACTTCTATGCCATTAAAAATATACACTTAACTAATTTTTAAGAAATGGATAGATCATGAGACTATAATATTAAGTGCAATAAATCAGATGCACAAGCTTAAATATCACATGGTTTTTCTCACATGAGAAATTCAAAGTATAAACAGTAATATGAAAGACCCATAGTAATAAAAATGGAGATAGATCTTTTGCAAAAGGAAGATGACCAAGAGAAAGACAGAATGGGGAGGGAAAGGATAGGGAATGAAAAAAAGAAATATATTATATTTCAAGTTATATCATTGTTTTCTTTTCTTTTTCTAACCTGGGTAAACAGGAAAGTTTATATCGCTCTTGAACTTCCATTCTCTACTCCACTCAGTTGACTATGTCATGGGAATCTAAAGCATCAAATTAATTGAAAAAGGATCCTATTTCCAATTTCCTTGAAAAGCAAGCAGCAGTAACCCTAGGAAAACTGGGGGCTATGATAACAAATTTCTGATCTACAATTAAAAAATACTTTTGGTAGCTCCTATCAGGCAGCTCCACTCTAGTTAACCAAGTTAGGAGAATTTATAAGGCTTGAGAACAAAAGCATTTGGTAATGAAGATGAGTAAACCTGCTACTTTGTTTAGTTCTCTTGGGAGTCAGAGCAAGAGGTAAAGTTTGCTCAGATTTAAAGGTTACCTGCTTGGCCAATATAAGTCAATTTTCTCCTCTAGTATGTAGAGTTGAGTGGGGCATGGACAGATAGGATGTGTAGTTAGGTGGCTCAGGCAGTCTCTGTGCCCTCTGTTCTACCAGTGTAAGTACACCAAGACTTCCCTCCATGGGTGGGGAGAGGAAGCCAGGACCAGCTTTCCAACTCAACGAATCACTGCAGTGAGTTAGTTTCCTCACCACAAACCTAAGAAAAGAACTAATATTTTATTGAATTATAATTATTTAGCATAGCAATCTGGCAGCTCTAGAAGGAGAGAAGTAGTTACCTTGACTTAACCAATCTCTGAAAGGTCATTTCCTGACTTATCTCTATCCATATTTCTGTCTACACATCCCTATATATTACTGAATTATCTTTACCCACTAAACCTGTGGGATCATTTTAAAATACAAAACTAAGGCATATTTTTGTTCTTTAATGACTTACCATTGTACACAGAAAGACATGCAAATAATTTCCATGCTTTGGGTCCTATAAGATAGCTCAAGATATAGTACTATCTGGCACACTTTCCAATGTTATCTTCCTCATACTGTGTAACAACCTCCTAAGGTATTCTTTTAGTTCTAAATTCTTTTCCACCTTAGGCATTGGCATTTACCTTTCTCTTTGCCTGGAGGATTTTTTACCCTACTATTCATGTAGTTAGATGTTTTTCATCCTATTTTCTCATTTTAAATGTCACTCATGACAACCATCCTATCTGTGAAAAGCAATCGAAGCTGTTGTCTATTATAGCCCACATTTTGTTTCCTTCCATGACACATGACAATTTATTATTATGTAGCAATGATTTTGTTTACTTACTGTGACTCTAGTGAGAAAGAAAATTAATGAAGGAAAATAACATGATATTTTTTATCTTCCTCTTGAGATGTGTATCCAAAAATAGATCTTTCCCTAAGTCGTGATTGAAAGAATCTGTAGGATTTAGTAACATATGCAGAAATTATGATAAAAACTGGAGTGGTAAGAAGAAATGGAACAAGGAAATACAGGAGGGAAGAAAAGAGGGAGTGAAGATTTGGACTAACTCACCATGTCAGAGAGGGCTGTGTTATGGATTAAAAATTGGTGGTCAACTTAGCACCAGCTGAATTAATTCAGCTGGTGTTGAGTAAAGATGGCCCACCTGAGGAAAGTTACCAGCATAAATAGAGATATGGAGAAGAAGAGCAAGGCGCTGTGGGTTCTTTCAAGAGTTGCTGTTCAAGCTGCTGGTTCTCCTGGAGGTGCTTATCATGCTGGCTTCCTCAATATGGTTTCGGTCATTATCCTCTGAGGAGCTCGGGACCTCATCAATGAGAGTGGTTGTGGTTCAAGTTGCAGAAGCCCTCCTCCTCACATTGGGCATTGTTTCCTGGTTCCAGAAGGGAAGATGTGTGCTGGAGAAGCTTGTCACGCTGGGCTTCCTGACCTGTACTCGACTGTTCTCATCGTCGGAGGAGTGCAGGACCTCATTGCCACTGAGGATGGCTGTGGTGCTCTTCAGGGCAGCCCTGTTTCTTGTTTTGTGTGTGACTTCTTGGCTCCCATGTAGAACCCTCAACCCACCGCACAGCTCCTTCACCTCGCTGGCATAGACCTTCTAGTCCCACTGCTGACCTTTGACGGAACCCAGTACAGAACCGTAAAATACACTGGCGTGAGTCCTTATTGTGGGCTCTTAGATTTCCAGTTGGATTTGTGGGAGGCATTGTTTTGCATTTTGGGTCTTTAGCTGGACTTTTGCAGGACATTACTGTGGGATTTGGCTAAATATCCTGGGTCTTAGTGTTGTGGACAGATTTTCCTGCACTTTCTTGTGTTTAACTCTGGGTGACTATTATAAAACAGTATTACAAATCCTGTGTCCTTTATACAGTTGTCCTCCCTGTAACCCCTGAGTACAACAGGCTGTGAGTTCACTCAGATGATGGAGTCATCATTACTGAGGCTCATCTTTCAACACTGACTTCAAATCTCATGTTTATGAAACATCCCTGATGTCCTTGGGTAGAATCAGGGGTTCTCTCTGTGATCCCATCATATTCATTCTGAAACACTGGAAAGAATAAAAACAGCAAGAATTATAGTCTTATGCAAAACTGTGCCATCACAAACTTTTGGGTGAGAGTGAAGATGTCTCATCTATCTCTTTAACCTTAGCTTACTCTTCAGTGAAATATGATAATCAGACATAAACTGTGGTGTATTTGGTAATATTATCAGGTTTAGTAGTAGTGTAATAAATTGGTACTGTCTTTGCTAAAATTTAATTAAACCTTGATATCTTTAATAGTATACCTTTTGGCAGCCTGACTTAATACTTGGGATATAAGCTCATAAATTAGAAGTTACTATGGTACTTATTGTTCCTACACATCAGCATCAGTGGAATCTCTTTCCAGGTATTCTTCAAGGCAGTGCTTCTCAAATTCAATGTGCATAAAAAAACCCTGGTGATTTCAATGGATCAAAAGACCTAATTCAGCATATCCAGTATGGAAGCCAAAAGTCCGCATTTATAACAAGCTCTCAGAAGACGGTGATGCATGATTCTCAGTACCCCAAGTAGTATGTTCTATAGCATGTGTGAGTCAAGAGAATCAACATAAAAGTACTTCACAAACCTCTGGAGAAATTTTAATTTTGTTGGCAGAAACCTCTCAGGCAGTCTAAAGCCATAATTCAATGTCAAAACTAATTTCAGCTAAATTGGAAGTTAATGGCAATCACATAAACCACTGCATATTGACTAGCCATGCATAACACAGGATTAGTGTCATGTTGTGGTGACTGCAGACTCTTAAGCCAGACTCTGTGTGTTTTACCTTGCTATGCTCTGTGATCACTTTGAGATTCTGATGAGTTATGCATCCTCTCTAATCTTCAATTTTTCTTACCTGTATAGATAATGTCTTGCTGTTAGAGTCTGTGCAGGGAATAAGGAGCAACATGGATTGCTCTTAGCATAGAGCTGGTAAAATATAATTATGGTACTTATTATATCTAATTTTTGGCACTGTTTTTCTTTCTCTGGGAAGTCTTTTCTAATTCAGTAGAGTTAGAGTGAAACACTCTTATCTCAGATGTCATAAGAGCTTTGGTTAACGCCAATCTTTTCCTGTTGCTTTTCTCATCTAGACTCCTGCATGTCTGCGTTACTGGTGGGCTGCACCTTTTTGGAGGACAAGAGAGGTGAGTAAGTTTCAGTCAAATCAGTGTGTTTTGACTCTAATTAGTTGTCTTTTTGGATAATTCATAGTAGCCTTTTGACCTCAATCTTTGGTATAAGACATTTTCAGAAGTTCGCTACTCATGAAAATCTCTCTGTATAGTGTTTCACCATTGTTAAAGCCGAGTTGAACTGAGCTCTTCAGGGACACTCCACGAAGTATCTGTCTCTCCTTCCTAAGTCAGTGACACTTATTGCACATTCATAGGATAGAAGTGAGGTGATTGCTTTCCTGGAATATTGCACATGTCACATATCTGAATATTGATATTTTTCTGTGCTTCTAAAATGACTTGGTTTACATTTTGAAATAACACACACACAAAATCCCTGGATATGAATGAGGTATTCAAAACCTTTGGATATGGACATACATATATATGACTATACAAAGAACTACATGTCTTCCAATGATCCCCTGTAGAATCAGGGTAGAAGAATGCAAAATAACTGTCTGCACATCTGAGGAGCCAAAGAACAATTCAAAAGTTTCAGGCCTGGAACTCGTTGAAGAGTCTGGCGCAAGTCTGATTCTGCTAACAAGGCTGAAGATTCTTTGCAAGAAGAATGAAGGAAATGGAAATGAACATCCAAAGGCATTGTTGAAGACTTGCTGTAGTCAGGGTTTGCAGGGAAGACAATTTAATACAAGACACATAATTTATAGAATTATTTTATGATAATCCCCCAAATAATCAAATACAAAAATGTGCAGGAAATCTGTCCACGTGCTAAAGACACAAAGAATTCAGCTGAGGGATTGGATCCCATGGCAATTTCCTGCATGAGTCCATCTGATGACCCAGAGCCCATAAAAATGACTCCCACAAGTGCAACTGGAGGCCCAGAGTCCATGACAATGACTCATACAAATCTGTTTCATGGATCTGCACTAGTAATGCCCAAAGATCAGTGGTGTAAGCTAGAAAGTCTGTGCCGGCACGGTGCAAGATCTGTGTCAGTAGGCTAAGGGTTCTCTTCAGGAGCTAGGAATTGACACCTAAAGTAAGAACCAGAGCTGCCCCAAGAAGTACCAGACCCATCCTCAGCAACAGTGAGGTCCTGAGCACCTCTGATGATGAGAACAGCTGAGTTCATATCAGGAAAGCCAGCATGATAAGCTCTTCCAGGAGAACTAACAGCACCAGGAGAATCAACAACACCACTTCTTCCTCTCCAGCTCCCCTTTTCGTGTTGTTGGCAATAATCCTCAGGTGGACCTTCCACAACCCGCACCATGCTGATTCAGTTCAGCTGAGTGTCGCAAGTTGACCACCAGGTGTCAATCCACCACAAGATTGGAGTCTCTCTGAAGAAAAGCAAGAGGTTGACTTCTTTCTCCTCCCCCTTTTTATTCCATTCAGGCCATAACTCTATTGGTTAGTGCCAGTCAAGTGTAGAGTGGACCTCGTTAATCTGTAGCCTACATGTAAGTCAGCCACAGGCATACGCAGGATTTACTAATCTGCTAGGTGGCTCTTACTCAAGTGAAATTGCATATCACAAATAAGAAACTACAAATAACAATAACATCATACTCTAGAGATATTTCTCTGTATTGACAAGATTCCGTCAAGGAAAATGAATTCCACATAGGCTTTGCTCACCACATAGATTCACAGAACATACAGACTCAAACAGTAAGAGTATGAAAGATGCACAAAGTCATGTTGTATAATAAAAAGAAGAATGAATGAAGCTGGGGAAACACAGATTGACATAGTTTTGGAATATTTTTGAGAGCACAGAGAAGATTCATATATTGCCCACCCCCCCCAACATAATGTGTATTTTTTAATGATCCAACCTTTACAAAAATTGGATTGGACTGGCATAGAGGTAATGAGTCAACACTTGAAATGTCCAATGCTAGGCTGAGAGGCAATTAGATGAGGTAGTTGGGTTTGTAACTCAAACACTCAATAAGCAGTTGTACTAGAAACCTTTCAATATTCACCACTTCAAGAGTCCGTGTTCTTTGAAATGTACGAGAATATGCAGACTATGTTCTCGAGTCTCAAGACATGGCCAAGACAGAGTGTTATGTTTTTACTCATTGCACATAGGTGGTAGGAGCTAGACTTTTGTGTTGCCTCAAGCCACACAGAGCTGGCCTTTCTGGAGGAACCTCAGAATTTTGTATAAACCAATAAATGCCCAAACAAAACTCTACGGTTCCTCTGCATACTGAATTAGTTTATAGAGCCTGAAAAGTTTTAACTAAGGGCGATTCTCTATCCTAAATTTGCCATCCTAATTGTGAAGACACAGCAATAAATGTAATCACCTTGTATTCACATTCATGTCATAACTATTTTTTAGCCAGTGCCTGTAACTATCTCAATTAGCTGAAATGGTTTAATATTACATTCAAAAATAGGCTGGAGTTGGCAATAACACTAAAGTTAAAAAGGGTCCTGGCTACTTTATGACTCTGTAGAATCATAACGCTCCTCAGTATTCAAGGGAGACAGATAACAAGAAGACATTAAAATTTTAGCATCCTCAAACAACAGTATGGTTATTGCTTATTAATTATACCAAAGGAGTACAACTAATTAGTTTAATAGGTAGCATTATGTATGCCAGCAACAGATCGGAGGAAGGCATTCAGCCATATAAAATTCTTTACAGGAACAAGTGACACCATCTATTAACAGCAGTTCAGTAACACCTAAGACTAATGGAAATAAACATAAAATTTTGCTGAAGTGTGATTTACAGCCTTTTTCTTTTGAGTACAGATTACAGTTTGCATATCAGAGCAATCATTTTCTCAAAGATTATATTTTTCTCCTTTAAAGCAAACTAGA
>RJWM01009329.1:0-68432 GCA_004363535.1 Dasyprocta punctata
AAAAAAAAAAAAAAAAAAAAAAAAAAAAAAAAAAAAAAAAAAAAAAAAAAAAAAAAAAAAAAAAAAAAAAAAAAAAAAAAAAAAAGAAAGAAAGGTTATTTGGAACTGAATTGATGTGTGGAAAACTTAAAGGCTCCAAATACAAGGCTAATTTTCAGAAGTTAATTTGTAGGCTCAGAAATTGTGCAGAAGTCTAGCAAATATCATTAAGAACTTCTAAAAGGCACAGTAAACTCTATAGTCTTACGGTGCTAAGAAAACAAAGACTTATTATGAGAAGAAGTCTACCCCAAATATGTGTCTTTCTTTCAGGACATTCACCAGATTTGAATTTCATGAGCAAGAAGAGGGAGAGTTGGGTTGGGAACTTCTGATTAGAGATGAATTCCTTTCCATCTTTCAGAACTTAAGAGGTGGATATCTACCAGTTCTCAGACAAAAGCCAAGGAATTCTTAGCTGAAAAGCAGGGGAAAATCAGAAGTAGATGAATATTGTAAAAGCTGCAATTCAACCCTGATCCAATTCAATCCCTAAATAGATTGGGATTAGCTGGTTCTAATCCTTATGCAAAATCAAGGAACAGAGAACACTTTCACGTGTAAGTCAAATCACCTTGAGCATGTACTTCACTTATTCACACTCAAAAACAATGAGAAATGCAAAGAAACAACAAATTATTACTAATAATAAAGAGAATAAGCATATAGCAGAAACAAAGTATAGGTGACTGAAATCACATGAAATACACAACGAAGACTGTGATTCTTATGTTAAGAAAATAATAGATAACAACATAATTGGGAGAACTAAGAATTTCACTAGAGAATTAAAATCTTTAAAAAACATATATATATGTTTTTAAATATATATATATGTATATATATATACATATATATATCCAACAAAAGACATACATGAGAATGGTGCTAGTCAATAGAATTTAATGTAATGATCAAAATGTTTTATAAACTACATTGTCCAATAATATGCAGTAGTCCTTTGTGGCTATTCAGTATTTGAAATATGGCTAATGCAATTCCAAGAAAGTGAATTTTAAGTTTTAATTAATTAAATGTAGATTTAAATAGTGACATGGTTTAGAGGCTACAGCACAACACTGGAGTTCACAGCAACATTATTTTTAATACTTAAAAATCTGTTTCCAAATGACAATGTACAATAGAATAAATAAATTATAGTATATTTAGTAGTAAAATAGGCTACACTGTAGATTAAATTATACCTTGTAGTATATTATAATAGTCTTTCTTGTGAAATATTATATAGCAGAAAATGAATCACTGACAGCTACAATTTGGATGAATTTTATAAGCATAACATGGTTGATTTGAGCCTAATGCAAAGAAATCACAAGGATGATGCTTTTTTTATAGAATACAAAATCAAGCAAAAGTAGTAAGCCATTGGGGTATGTGGCTAGAAGGGAGCACAAAGAAGCTTCTAGAGGGCTAGTTATGTGGCCACTTATTCCCTCTAAAAACATGTAGGAGGTACTTATGTCTGAAGAACATTGGCTAAGAATTTGAGTCTGAATCCTTTAAGGCATTGCTGTTTTCTTCATAGCTGTCAACTGCGTTTTTTCTTATCTGTGATATTTAGGAAGAAAGAAAAGGAAGACAAGAGAGCTCATTCTAAGCTGAAGGAAATGATAAAGTGGAAGATCTTATGAGAGGGAAGAGTGTTGTGGATAGGGATGTGTGTGTGTGTGTGTGTGTGTGTGTGTGTATGTGTGTAGAGTAGAGTAGAGTAGAGTAGAAGTTGTATCTTGGGACATGGAGGATTGGATATAAGAGTTTGGCAAGGAACTTGATAAGTATTACTTTTTCCATTTCTCACATTTCCGTATCACTGCTTCACTGCCACCATCTTACATTAATGCCAAGAAGCTACATAGGAGCCTAGCAAACCCTTTTGGATTTCCTCTCTTCATGAATGCCACATTTATTGCTAGAGTAGAAAACTAAACTGGTTACATTAGAATCCCATATCAAGATAGCATGTCAACCATTGACCTTAAATAAGAATGATTATCATTTGAGCCCCAGCATTTGGTTGAATTCTTGTCCAACTTTTCTCATATGGTCAACACACTTTTCAATATTTTAAGGTACTCATCCCAAGGAGCAATGCTGAAGTAAAATGGAAATACCTCATGTCTGTACCTAGGTGGGACTAAACAGACGATTTTACTCCTTGCCCCTCATCTTCCACTCAGTTCCAGGACCCTGATGCCATAGACTAATGTCTCACTAGCGTCTTGTGGGTCACACAGAAGGACCTACAAAGAGCTTGTTAAAAAAGCTGGGAACCAGCACCATGCGCAGGCTGCCACTGGACTGGAACAGACAGACCCCAGCATCTCCCCATGAGTCAGCACCATTTATGGACTGGGAGTAGAGAGAACAAGGTTACACTAGCAAGCAAGCCCAGACTGGGAACCAGCGCCATGCACGGGCCACTGCCAGACTGGAACAGACAGACCCCAGCCCCTTCTGACACACGGGGTTGACAAACAAGAAGCACCAATATGCCTGCTGCCCCATAAGCAACCAGCTGATCTGGAGGAACACAGGCTGTGATGATAGCTAGCAAGGTGAAATGCAATTGGATGCCTGTGGTGCTTTGGCATTTCACTAACATTGCAGGTGTAGGGCCAATGGTCTGATCATAGGTTCAGAGGATATCAGTATGCAGTGTGACATCTAGGCGGGGATCTCCTTCTGAGGGCTGCAACCATTGTCGATTCCCTATTGTCTTGTTTTGGAAGTCCTGTATTGTTTCCATTGTTTTGTTGGGTTGGGTTTTATTCTCTTTTGTTTTGTTTGATTATGTCAAATCCAGTGGCAGGAGCAGCTATTTCAAAGATAGCAAGATATATTATGGCAGCAATTTTTAATTTACTATTGGCTTGTTTTGAAATCCTTTATTGCATTCATTGTTTTGTTTTTATTGTTTCTACTCTATTCTGTTCTGTTTGATTTTTACTATGTCCAAAGTTATCTTCAGCTATTTTGAAGACATCAAGGGGCATTATGGTAACTATCATTGATTTTGTAATGTTTTGAAGTCCTGTATCTCTTACACTGGTTTGTTTTGATTGATTTTATTCTGTTTTACCCTCTTTAAAATAAAAAAAAGAGCTTGTTAAAAGAAAAGGAAATAATCGGACCCTTGGGCATTCACAATAGAAATGTGAGGACAACATTCAAAGCAGTGTTTGGAAAAGGTCTCTCTATGCTTCTATTTATGTACATACTTATGTAAATGTGTACATAATATAGGAATGCTGGTATTTTGTCATTCTCTCAAAAATCTTTTTGTACTAGGGAGTTTTCAAGCTTCAAAGTTAAAATGAGAGAAATGACAATAAAACCTATGACTACTCACTCATCACCTACACATTTCTCAGGATGAAAACATGACCCAGTTCTGTGCAGGTATGGTTATGTTGCAGAATGAGAGAGGAGTGTAGCAGTTTAGATTTGTAGAGTATGGAAGATTATGGGGTCTATATGTCCCTTATTTACTTTGAAAAGATATTTTCTGGTAAAATTGATCATTGCTTGCCAAGACTTCTCCAGGGTCCTTGTTCAAGGTGGGTCAGTAAAAAGTTTTAAGAAGAAACATAACAGATACCTTTACTAATGTAGAGATGGAGAGGAGACAATGTGACTGTTCCTAATGATCTTATTAAAAAAATAAGAGCTCAGACATCTGATATGCCCTGCCCTAGTAATGCATTAGTTGATTTGTTCTGCAAGATGGCTGGAATTTCCCTGAGCAACTTTTGACAGTTCTCCAATCTGTACAGGGACGCAATGTTGATTGTATAGAGTGTTCATGGAGGAATGGAGAACTATTGTGAAGACAACAAGAATACTATGATAGCTACTGTTGTTTTCCTAGTATCCTGCTTTGAAGTTCTGTACCAATTTTGTTGCTTTTTTTGTTTTGTTTTGTTTTTATTTAATTTTTTAAATTTTATTTTAAAGATAGTAAAACCCAACAAAACAAAGCAGAACAAAGTCAATCAAAACAAAGCTGTAGAACTGGTGCAGAACTTCAAAGCAGGATACTAGGAAAACAATAGCTACTACAGTATATCTTGTTATCTTCACAATAGTTGTCCATTCCTCTCAGGTCTAGCAAAACCAAACCAAAAACAAAACAGAATAAAGCCAATCAAAACAGAATATTGAATAAAGCAAAACAGTGAGAACAATACTGGGCCTCAAAGACAAGACAGAAGGAAATCCCTCATATTCGCTACATTGCATACTGTCATCCTCCCAAGAGATGCTCAGACTGCCAGCCCCAGGCCTGCAAAATCAACCAAACAATACAAGTATTTAGTTGCTTTATGTATGTTACTTGCTATCCACTTGGCCGGTCCTGTGAACCAGCAGGTTGCTTACTGGGGTGGGGGGGGGTGTGTTTGATTCTCAGCCTGCGCACTGGTAGGCTCAAGGGATGTGCTGACTTTTCTCTTCCTGGAACCCCTTGCACCACTTATAAGGAAAGCTGGCTAGTTGTTTTCTGGTTGCATCTTCCCTGACCCAGCATGGCAGGTTCTCGGGAGGCACTGATCTTTTTCTTCCTAGAGTCTGTGCCACTCGCACCGCTTACCAGGAAGGCTGGCTAGTTGTCTTCTGGTTGGATCTTCCCTGATCTGGCATAGTAGGTTCTCAGGAGGTGCCAAATGGCTTTGTTCTATTTTGTTTTGTTGGATTTTTTTTTTTTTTTGTACTAGGGATCGAATTCACAACCTTGCACCTGCCAGGCAGGTGCTTAAGCCACTGAGTTAAATCCCTGGCTGTTTTGTTGGATTTTATTACATTTAAAATTTAAAAAAAGAACTCAAGCAGGCTTCTGATAGGACAGTGTTACCTGGCATCAGCCCGAGGGGCGGGAGATGCCAAAGGTGGTCACTGTCGTACTCATGGCCATTGTGCTCTCTCTAACAGTGGCCCACTCCCACCCTGAACAGTGCACTTATTTTCCTAGTTTTACTTTATTTGCACCAAGAATCAAACTCACTACCTCGTGCTTGCCAGGCAGGCATTTGTGCTGCTTAGCTAAATCCTTGGCCCTCTTTTCTTACTTTTAATTGGCTCACACTTAATGCAGAGCATGTTTCCTTTTCTACCTTTAATAAAAGTAAAACCTCACTGCCTTTAAAAAAAAATAAAGTTTTATTGCTGTTCCCATCTACATAGTTGACTCTGTCACTTGCTAATCTATTGATGGAAAGTTGTCAAATGCAAAAGATGGAAGTAGAAATTCAAATATCATGGCTTCTTCCATACATTTATTTATATTTTGTGCACCTATTACATGGAAGCTACTGTTAGGTACAGTGTGTGACATTTCAGGAATTAGCCTCCTTTAAGACTAAAAACTAGTGAAAGATAAGAGAAGTACTCACATTATGTATCTAGCAGAACTGAGTTTGCTCAGCACTTTATAATACATTATTTCATCTTATACCAAGGAAAAAAATTCAGGGAACATATGTGTTAATATGATGTGGAAAAGAAGACTTTCTTGCCAGGCATGGTGGCACATGCCTGTAATCCCAGCACTTGAAAGGCTGAGGCAAAACGATCAATGCGAGTTTGAAGCAAGTCTAAACTACATAGAAAGATGCTGCCGCAATTACTCTCCCCCCACCAACGACTTTCTAAGTGTGGTAAGACAACCTGGATTTGTTAAGATTGAGAGAGGCCAGAGATACAGATATGAGATGAAAAAATCTTTAGAACTGTTGGAAAGTTGTTGGTTTGACTGTTTTGACATAGGTGAGGAAACGGGCAGGCACAGGCTCAAACAGGCACAACTAACAAGCAGGCACAGGTTGTCTCCGTCCAGACGGGGGGGGGGGGGGAAGTGAGTTTTCTTTACTTAGAAAGACCCGTGGAAACAAGTATTATCATTCTGTTTGTAAAATGAGAGTATTGCCACTAGATGGCAGACAACTAACAGATTGCATTTTTTTTTTTTTTTTTCCCTTAATGTAGGCAGGAAGGAAACAAGGAGACCATGAAAAGAGCAACAAGACTACATTCTCTTGAAAGTTGATACACTCACACACATCAAAGCAAAGGGAGCTTGAGTATATCACAGTGTGGTTAGGTAGAGGTCTTGAGTTCACAGACCAGACTGGAAATCCCATTTCTACCTTTTATTAACTGTTTAACCTTGGGGAAGTTAAATTAGCCTCATAAGAATGTTGCCATGATCAAATAAAATATGTACCAGGCACAAATTTGGTGTATGTGGTAGTTATTGTTATAAGCATATCCCCAGGAGCTGTTTCCTTTTTTTTTTTAAACTTCTTTCTATAAAGAAATATTAAATCAAACATATGGGTGAGAGAGGAGGCTCAAATCTACAGAGACAGAGTGAAGGTGGGTGACTCCAGAGGCCTCCACAGAGAATTGCACCAGCAGAATGGAGCAAAGGATTCTGTGAACTACAATGGCTGGCAAGTGACTCCTGTTCAACTATTTCCAGGAGAAAGATCTTGAACAGAGGGGATAACTTAATCCAGTACTTGGAGCAGCCATGGGTTGGGTTCCTCTCAGGGGTCCCAGTGACTAGGAAAGGCACAGCTGCAAGAGTCATCCAAGGTCAGGGAGCTGAAGTCAGGCCAGCAAGAGATACCCAGAGTCTTGTAGGCTGAAAAATTTAGGCCTCAACCCCACAACCAGAGGCCAGGATCCACCTGCACTTCTGTGGAGTCGAAAGCACCAGAATTGGCACCCACCCGATTCCTTCTGCAGGCTTGCTGGGATCGCCCCGTTGGGGACTTGGACTCTGTCTGCCTCCTTTGTCTATCAATGATAGCAGAGACATACCCTGAATTGAACACTACCACAAAATCATAGACCTAAGAAGATAAACACAGGCTTGAAATCACAATTTTTCCCCCTCTTTTTTCTCAATTATTTGTTTTTATTTTTTTATGAGTGTGAATGCTGTTTTTAGTTTTAGTTTTGTTTTGTTTAGTTCTTTTTTTTTCATTCTTTCTTTCCCTTCTGTATTTTTCACCAGTTTACCAAATCTTGGGTAATCTACCTTTGTCCTTCAGCCTTACTTCTAATCTCTCTCTCTTCTTTTATTTCTCTATTTTCCCTCTTATCTCTTAAATTTTTCTCCCCTGTGGGGAAAATCTCCCTATTGAGGGAATATTTGCTGTACATAATTTTCTGATTTGTGATTTTGTTATATAACTAATAAAGCTTTTATTTATGGTTCAATGTGGCAAATTAATGGTTATCACAGTTCGCATTTTCTAGATTGTGCTTGATGCTATTGCTATACTTGACTGATTGTAACAGTTTAGCCAAGGTGACACAGTTGTGATCAGTTGTTTTTCCTTGCATGCCAATACCAAGATTGCCTGGAGTCATAAACAATACTATAGTTCAGTATTAAAGAACTGGGTTCCAGGCCAAATAGTCAGTAACTTCTTATCCCTAATAAATTGAAGAGATAAGATCTTGGGACAGACTCAAAAGCCAAAAGTCAGTTACACCTAGAAGACATCTCTGAAAGCCAGTCATTTCCTAAAGAAAGAAATACTAGTAACAAAGCTACCTATCATAAGCACTATATAAGCATCAATGCAGAAGACAAATATTAAAAAATACAAAGTGAGAAGACACAAAGACAAGATGCAATCCTAAACCTCCAGCTTGCCCAAGGAAAATCCAGGGGGCACTGAGGCGGAAGAAATCAAAGGCCACCCAGCTGAAATGATAGCAGCAGAAGTAACAAAGCAAATGAATGAGGATCTAGAAAAAAAAAACCCAGAAATAATTTCACAGATAAGTAAAAAGATGATCACTATAACAAAGGGTGTAGTTAGTGAATCTGCAGTAGATGCAGGTTAAAAAAAAATAAAAGATCTCAGGAAAGTGATGGTAACCACAAACGCCTAACATAGGAAGAAACTAGATTCTATGAAACATTTTCAAACAGATATCCAGGAGAATAAAAATTCGATTGAATGTATACACAGCAGAATCAAAGTGAGGACAGACCTAGAAGAAGACAGGTTTGGTTTAGCAACCATCAAATGAAAGACTTCTTAAAAATATCAAGGAGGACTTCCAGAAAAATGGTGGAGTGGTGAGCAGCAGATAAAGAACCTCTCTAAGTTTTGATGTTCAGATCCTGGAATATAGCGACATGAGGAAGAGAAGCAAGAGAGAGGTGGGTCCCATGGACACAGGAAGGGTCTGAACAGAGACTTGAAGCCCTTGGAGAGAGATACTTTAGGAATCCATCAAAAATAAGAAAACTAGGGGCAGCAGCCCTGCCAGATGGGGAGAAAGAGCAAGAAAGCCATGAAGCCTCCCTGTGTATCAGTAGAGGCCCTGTCGGTTGGGAAGAAGCAGCAAGGAAGCCACCTCTGCCTCCCCACCACCATAAGCAACCGGACGCGGAACAGGCTGAGATGATAATAACTGAAGTAGGGAATCAACCTGACATTTATGTTGTTTTGCTAGAGTGAAACAAAAAAAATATATCAAGAGACAATTAAAAATCAATCTAACAGCTGCTAGAGTATGCAAAGAATAACATAACATTGATCAAAATCAAGGAAAAAATCAAAAGATAGTACGAAGGACATGAAAAACCTGTGCACAGAAGTAATGGCAAAAATCTTCCCAAGCATGGAAAAAGAATTTGACATACAGATGTGAGGCATACAGAACTCCAATTAGCCATAATCAGAAAAAAACTACATTAAGACATGATAGTCAAGATGCCAGAAATTCAGTGCGAGAACAGAACATTTAAAGGGGTTAGAGCCAGGCATGATGGAACACACTTGTAATCCCAGCACTCAGAAGGCTGAGACAAGAGGATTGTTGTGAGTTTGAGGCCAGCTAGAACTGCATAATATGACCCTGTCTCAAAAAAAAAAAGTAGTTAGAGAAAAGAAACAAATCACCTATAGTGGAAAAGGAAAGCACATCAGAATCACAGCAGACTTCTCAAAACAAAGTTCTAAGTCAAGGAGAACTTGGAGTGAAATATTCAAGCCCTAAAAGGCAATAACCTCTGGCCCAGATTGATGTACACCAAAATTATCTTTCAAAATTGATGGAGAAATAAGATACTTCCATGATAAAGAACACCTGAAGAAATTTGTGAGCATCAAACCAATATTCCAAAATCTGAGGATATTTTAGTAAAAGACAACAATTTCATGAATCTCAATAGAATGAACTCACCGGGCAAGGCAAGCAAGTAAATAGAGGGGAAATAAAGGGAACTGATAACAGGAAAATAATATGACAAAGATAAGTCAATATATATCAGTTCTGGCCTTCAATGTAGATGGTCCTAATTTACCAGTCAAAAGAAATAGGCAAAATGGTTCAAGAAACAAGATCCAACAATATTCTGCATATAAGAAACGTATTTAACTCAAAAATACATTCATATACTGAAGATCAAAGGATAGAAAACAATACTCCATGTGAAAGGAATCTAGAAGAAAAAAGTAAGGGTGGTTATTCTATTTGCATACAAAGTGAATTTCAAGCCAAGACTGACCAAAAAAGGCAAAGAAGATCACTACATACCTGTTAATGGAACAATCCAAGTGGAAGAGATAACAACCATAAATATATGTGCACCAAGTACCAGCACACCAAACTATAAAGCAAACATTAATGGACATGAAAAATCAAATAAGCACTAGTACAATTGTAATGCAGGAACACAATACCCCACTGTCACAAAAAGTTAAATCAAAAATCATAAAAGATATAACGGAGCTGAATCAAACCTTTGAACAAACAGACTTAGTAGATAGCCACAGAGCCTAAGAATACACATTCTTCTTAGCAGCATGCATGACTTTCTCCAAAATAGACCACATACTTACTCATAGAACATGCTTAAATAAATGCAAAGAAATTGAAACTATCCTATGTCTATTATCAGATCATAGTACAATAAAATTGTAAATCAATGATAAAAGAACTGCATAACATATAGAGATGACACCCTCCTGAACAGCAAATGGGACACAGATATAATTAAAGAAGGAATTACATATTTCTACAATTAAACAATAATCCCACTGCAACATACCAGAATTTATAGGGTGCAATGAAAGCAGCCCTTTGAGAGAAATTTATAGTGGTGAATTCCCACATTAGAAAAACAGTGAGATCATTACTCATGTGATTTAAAATGTGGAACATCATATAAAAAACTATACAGGATTTTTTAATCACTGCCAGTTAGGAATAATTTAGGAGTGAATGCTGGTTATTTCTCTGAGGGTTTGGATAGAGAATCCTAAAAGAAGGGATGTGTGTGTACATCCATACATAGGTTAGTATATGATTCTTGAATGTGTGTATATGTTTGTATACATACGTAAATATGTAGTGTGTATATTGTTACAGCTCACGTGTAGAAGTTCCCCCAAAGATTCACTTTCTCAACGGTGGCGAGTTTCATAGCGTATGAGTGTAGAGTAGGTGTGTGATACTGGGATTAAAAGTGTGGATAACGGAAGCCACATCTTCAGTATAAGTTGCTGCAGTCCAGCCAGGCTAGGTCCACAGAGCCCCCGAAGGTGGGCTGGGCATCAGTGTGTGGAGAACAGACACACAAACAGCTCAGAGACTGCGTGAATCTGCTTTGTTTATTGCTTCTACTACTACTACCACCACCACCACTACTACTACTACTACTCTCTTGCAAGCTCTAACAGAATATTTTGTACTTTCTTTCTTGGCAGGGGTTGAAAGTTTAGATAAAAAGAATGAGATCAACAGGTGTTTCTATGGTTACATGGTTTCTATGGTTACATGATTTGTCAGCATAGGCAGAAAGTTTATACTTAGTTAGACCTGAGCCCCTAGTGGGTAAGACTGGGTGGGGACAGCATGGCAGACATGAGCCTCAATGCAAGACAAGATGAGGAGGGAGCAGTGCCAAATTCATGTAGACTGATGATGTGAGGACAAGAAAAAGGTGCTTCTAATATATTTCAGATCATAGTAGCAAACTGGAGATTTATGTGGCCACTGGCACTTGACTGCTCTGAATTATTATAACCAGGGAGCAATACCTGTTTAAATTTTTGTTTTCTTTCTTCCCTGAAAATACACCTATGGGCTTTACTCTGAGTTGTTTTCTGTCCTCACATAGGCTCCCCTTTGTACTCGTGTCTGTAGTTTACTTTTCCCTGTATGCAGGAGTCTATGCCCAGATTAAATCTTAATTCCTCAGGTGTCAGATGTATACATGCATGTGTGCACATGTGCACACCTGTGAATGTGCATGTACTGTAGTATGTGGAAGCAGGCACATGAAAGTGAACCTGAGTGTGAAAGAATGCTTCTAAAATTGCATTCCCCATGCCTCCTTTCTGACTGTTCTATCAGAGGTTAGATACTGTGTTCTAGAATGAGCTTCATTCTTTATGGCCATACCAATACAACCAGCATCCAAAAGCTGAGATGCATTTAAGGAAAGGACTCAAAGAATCAAGAGGAGCTGGTCAGTGCTGAGTCTGGGAATCAGGTCAGGGCTTCCATGCTCTCAAGCATCTTCTGCTGAAAGGTAAAGGGGAAAATCTCCCAGGGGGATCACACGAAGGAAATGGGGCTTGGGCCCCTTGCCTAGGCTCCCAGTCCCCTGGAGCATCTCAGCTTCATATCTTCTTGGTTTGTGGTCAAATGTAGCTATGGACAGAATAAGCTCTCTAAGACTTTCATTGCCAGTTCTCTCTGCCTTCCTCTGCCTGTCTCCTAATGCATATACTTTCACTCTGAGGCTTCCTGGATACTGTGATCAGGTGGACCTAGGCACCTGGACATTATATGTCCTAGCTCACATCTGAACAACTATGGGGGATGTTCAGGGGCCAAGCCAACACTGAGCAAAAATTCAGACTCTTCATGAATGTCATGGAATATAAAGCAGTGACGTTCCTGTGGGAAAAGGT
This sequence comes from Dasyprocta punctata, assembly GCA_004363535.1. Classification (NCBI taxonomy): domain Eukaryota; kingdom Metazoa; phylum Chordata; class Mammalia; order Rodentia; family Dasyproctidae; genus Dasyprocta; species Dasyprocta punctata. The sequence goes on from RJWM01009329.1 coordinate 12,006, forward strand.
GTCTACAATGCAGTTGGTTATATCTTTATGTCCTTTGTCTCTGCAGAACAATGGCTACCACAGGCTTGGGGTTGTGGGCAGCCCTTATGGTTTCTGGGAGATGTCTTCTTCAAGGAATATTACCGTCTGACATGCCAACAATGGAGGGCTTTCATTTCTCAGAATAGACTATCCAAAAACAGATGTTTCCATCACTTTCTTCAGGAGTCTGGGATTTTTGAGGTAGTTGTGAGCCCATCTGAACACCCAAGGGGACCGCCCCAACCACAAAACAGCAGATGGAGTTGGAGCATTGAGTTTGTCTTTATCATGCTCGCATATAGTAGTTATGAACCCCTTACTCCTCCCTAGACCCCAAGCTGGCAGATAAGAGAGCCACAGCAATGCAGAAGGAGAAGAGCAGCTCTATCTTCAATCCTGAAGAGTCTGTGGTCAGGAGGAGTGCATGGAGATAGTGACCACATCCTAGTTGTAGAACAGTTTGAAGTAGGCAACACGGTTCCGAAACTTTCTAAACTCTCTGTCTGTGGACAACTGTAATGAAAGAACATTGTTCAGCTCAATATTCTAATCTTCTGCTTCTGGTCTTTCTGGCTGTGTAAATTATAACTGTGAGGGCCAGCTAAATAAACATGTTCCCACTAGCTTGAACCACTGGTGGTATATGCATGACTGTTCCATCAGGCAGCTTGAACCACCAGTAGGGTTAGCTATTTAACATCAGGTTATGGAATTCAAATCAAAGTCTTCTGGCAGCAAGATACATGAATTACAGTCTTGCTGTGAATGTGCTAATTCTTAAATGTTCTCACAGGCTCTAGCACAATGATAATACATTAGGCATTTAATAAATGCTTGTGGAATTAACTCTGAATTTCATTAGATAAAAGTATATATCAATTATATTATTATATTATATGGATTTATAATATAAAATTGAGAGCTAGAAAAGTCACAAGACTTACCTATGATCACATAGCAAGTCCATACTGGGGCTAGTATCTGAACACATATTATCCCCAGAACCCATGCTCTTAACCAGAGTGCTCTACAGCTTTCCAGGCATCTAACACTCAAATGATGGACTAAAAGTTCTAATATCTTGATTCCAGTCTTATAGCCTGCACAAGTCACTTGGTCCCTCTGGCTCCAATATCTTTTTCTGTCATGTAAAGAATATATTTGTCCTGTACTTATCCCAAAAGATTGAGATTCAAATAAGAAAATATGACTTTTGACCAGCCATGCATACCTTTAAAAATGAAATGAATGAAATCTTGTAACCCTCCAAAAAGATCCTTATATTCATACACACACAAAATTATATATATACTTTCAAGGGATCATGGACTTTCAGAAGTTCATTTGTAGACTCTTGGTCAAGAACCCCTGACACATACGAAAAGATTAAGTTGGTCCACAGAAGTCCATTTTTTTTTTTTTGTAGTACTGAGAATTCAATTCAGGGCATGCTAGGCAATCACTCTACCACTGAGCTACATTCCCAGCCCAGAAGTTCACTTTTATTACCTCAGCTTTTAGGGTTCTTTTCTGTAGACATGGAACCTGAGCCCAGTCTGGTGATCCAAATTTCATTGGCCAAGCAACTTTGGGGGGTGGCTTCTTCTCTGGGTTATAAGTGCCAGGGCTAAAAATGAAAATACAAACATCACTTTTAATGAATTGGTAACCATACAGGAACTCCACCAGCAGCACAGCCATCTATGAATTAGACCCAACCCTTGGGAAAAGGCAACAGACTGATAAAGTTTTTAATGTCAGGCAAGGATGGGATGCATTTAACTGTTAATGTTTGTCTAATTGGATGTTAGTGTTAAGGGTAACCCATCTTGCCATCCAGATAAGGACCAATCCTAGTTTAAAATATGTTTCTACAATCTAGTGTCCTAATCTGAGAAACAAGACCCCAGAAGAGGCAGGTAATGGAACAGTGGCAAATGTACTGCTCACAATTTGAAGTTGGTGATTGAAGTGAAGAGACAATCTATCCATAATGCAGAGATAGCAAAACAGATCACATTAAATTTTCTTGACAACAGATTATTTTAAAAATGCCTTTGTTAAAAAAAAAGAATTGCCTTTGTTCATAACACTTTGTCTTTTGCTCTAGATTCTACTGTGGGAGAAGTAGCACTAAGAGTGGATGTAGAGTCCAAGACATAATACTTAAATTTCCTTAATACAAGCTTTGAAAAAGCTACATTCACTCTCCAATCTTTGGGTTTCTCATTAGTAAAAGAAAGACCATGCCCATTTGCCCTGCAATGTCATAAATTCTAAATGATTTCCTGAAGCATTTAGAATAAATCTTTAATAAGTTCTATATATTCTAGCCTAACTTTTTTTTCTCACTTTTCATTTCTTCTTTCATCACTATATTCTAGCCACACTAGCCTTCTCCCTTTCTTTTTCACATCAAATTCCTTCCCAACTTATAGCTTTTGCATTTGCTTTTCCTTGAGATGCTCTGTTTCCAATTCTTTGCAGGGCTGGCTCAGTCTTTTCATTTAGATCTCAAATGAAGTATCAATTGTTCAGTGAAAACTCAGATGAGAAAGCCTCCAGCTCATCAATCTATTATATCACTACCCTGTTTTATTTTCTTCATAATGTCTATTCAGGTTACCATACTTCTTCATTTGCCTATGACAGTCCTAGCTTATGGCCACTGTTCTGATCTAATTATTATTAGGCCTCTTTCACTCTTAGAAGTGTCACAGTTTGACCAATAAATTATAACGTTTCTCTATTTATTACCGTTGGTATTTTCTTGTGTATTTGCTTCTCCTGTGTATGGAGTTTAGAATTTAAGCTCCAAGAAACCAGAAGCCTTGTGTAATGAGTTTACTACATGACTTCTGGAACCTAGAAGAACTGTCTGGCACATTAACAAATAATTATTGAATGAATATTTGTGAATGTACAATACAAAATGCCAGAGACCTGGGAAGCAAAGGGTTAAATCTTTAAATATGGATGGTTTCTTATTTAGCTGAAGATGGTTTGGATGTAATCTGTGCTGTATGTACTTTCTCTCACTGAAGTACACCAGAAAACAGGTGACATACCCAGGATAAGAAGTGTCCTTTGAACAATGTCCAGATCGAGGTATCAAGACATTAAATGGAGCAAAATTCTGTTTGTGCTTTTCCTCTGAAGTATTTACCTTCTGGTACTTTCCTGGGTAAGGTGTCACATTCTGTTGCCAAGAAAAAAATCAGAGTATTAGAGGATGGTTTATATTTATATACACACACACATAAAGCTTTTCAGATTAAAAAAATAATACCCTCCACCCGTTCCAAAAAAATTAGCTATGACTTGGCCACTTCATGATACAGAAATAGGCCTAAGTAGGTAGAAAACCAAGATATGGATGTTGTTTCACTAAGGATACATAATGGTGCAGTTGTAGAAATAAACCATAATGGATAAAGAATCAAGGTAACCACTATGTTTGCCACCCCACTGAGAGATTTTTAGACCCAGAATCCCCAGTGCTTGAATTTACATGTCAGGAAGCATCCAACGAGAGATTAGGATCCTTGGGTTGGGTATATAGCTTAGTGGTTCAGCATCTGCCTAGTACACAAAGCCTTGGGTTCAATCCCCAGGACAGTGGTGGGGTAGGGGGCGATTAGGATTCTGTTCTAAATGTTAGACTTAAAATCTAATCACACAAAAGGATGGAAGAGATGGAATTTAATTTTTAACAAACAAGATCATATGATGTGTAAACATAGCTTCCAGTATTTTAACCTTAGGCATCTCAGCACCAGAAACCCCGCCTTGGGACATTTCTTCGGTAAATGTTTTTCTGCTTTCCCAGTACACTCACATACACATGTGCAATACTAACGTTCAAGCTTTTCATGCAGCAACCCAGATCACCCTAAATCCCAGTACATTACCTTACTGAGTGGCTTAAACCTCTCGGCTGTTCTGGCTCCGATTACATATCCTTTTGTACTGGTCGGAATCTTAGACAGCTTGTATGCCAGGCCATACTACTTTGAGTGGTAGCAAAAAAACAAAACAAAACAAAACAAACAAACAAAAAAAGTAAAAAGAAAAACACCAATAACACAGTCAGAGAACAACCTTCAAAAATGGAGTGAACTTTGAATGTTTTCACTTGAACCTTCTGTGCTTTTTTCTGGTCTCGACTACTTTAAGGTCAAGACCATACACTCAATACATAAATAACACATGTAACTTTGCAAAAGGATGCAGCTGGGCAGATAAAATAAACGGGATTTCTATAAATTCAATTTGAGTTCCGCAAAAGTGAACTTGCTCTTACACAACAGTCTGTCCGAGGATAGGAGAAACTGGCATTGGCTGACAGGGATTTGGAGGTGGGGATGGAATGGGATCTATAGGGAAACAAGGCTCTGTTTCAGTGAAGGTGGCAAGGACGAAGCCCTTGTCTTTTAGCCTCTGTATTGACCCCAACGGCAGGCTGCCTACCAGGGAATTTGCTCAGGTCGAGACCCAGAAGTTCAAAAATCCTGTAGTTATTCTTCCAGGAAACTTGGGTATATTTCCGTATCCAGGGAAATGAGACCCATCAAAGGGGAGGTCGATACTCACATCTTTTGGTATGTAATGCCCAGGCCCTGTATGAGGCGATCCTCTAAGAGGGAGAAAATAATTCCCCAATTGGTTTGGAGGATGGTAAAGAGGAAAGAGCTTCCTCTGTTGACGTGTTCCAAAGGAGTAGACATCCACGGCTCCTAAAGATCAGGAAAGAGGAGAAACTACAGGTGAAGAAGGAAGGCATCTCGGTCTCTGTAAAGGAGTTCTGAGTTTGGAGAGGGCAGTTGGAGCAGAGGGCTGGGCCCACTAAGCTCTTACAAAAAAACGGACAGAATTCCGGAGGGGTGGAAGGGTACTTCTTCCTCCTCCGTCTTTCCTAGGCTCTCCACCCTTCGCCTGCCCTCTAGTCTGGACTCCTTCGCAGTCCTCACCCGGTTTGTTGAAGCACATAGTGTTCGCGGTTAGGGCTCACACTTGTGTACTTCGTTGCCAAGGGAACAGAGGCAAGCACTGGGAGGAGCCCCAAACGGGACCTCTGGGCGGGGATCTCCCCGAGCGCGCCTGCGCAGCAAAAGGGGTCGCCCCCTGGTGCCCCTGCTGAGGGGGGAATTTGGAGCCCGGGCCCCAGGAGTTGATTGTGGACCCTGCAGCTAGGCTTGGGGTACGGGGTCTGCTAGACCAGCGGTTGGAAGAGCTGTGTGGGGAGGGAGTGGTTCAGGGCTTTGGAAATGACACTATTGTAAGGGTAAGGACTGTGTGGCTCAGAGTGCCCTGAAATCCAGACTACAAATCAGAGAGACAGAGAAAAGCTCCTGCGATTAGGAGGGAGGGCGCCCGGGCGACGCCCGAAGCAGGGAAGTGAGAGACTTGGCTGAGCTGGTCCTAGTTCCGTATTAGGTCCCTTTTTGACTCATTTTTCTTTTTCTCATATCCTTCCATTCAGGTTGCTCCCTTCTACCTCATTGGGTCAGAACAGAGGAGGGGGAGGAGGCCCTGCATAAGGTTTTAAAAAAAAATATTGGTGGCTTTATGTGGAACAGTGAAAGTGCAGTGGAATCATAGAAGTGCATGAATACTTTTTTAAACTGTTGCGCAACCTTTTACTTGAGTGAATCGAACTCATGACCTCACACTTGCCAGGCAGGTGCTTGTGCCGCTGAGCTAAATATCTGGTTTTTTTCCTTTTCTTTTCTTTTTTCTTTTCTTTGCTTTTCTTTCTTTCCTTTTTCCTTTTTTTTTTTTTTTTTTGTACCAGAAATCAAACTCACGACCCTGCATTTGCCAGGCAGGCGCTGTGCCATTGAATTACATCCCTGGCCCCAAACTTTTACTTTCTAAATGCTTGCTTCCTTATCTCCAAATTGACAATAATAATTTCTTTCCAGAGTTGAGAGAACTAGGATAATCAATATTATGCAGTTCCTGGTGTAGCTGACTGTACAAGAGGTTATTATCACTGAAGGGGACCTTCAGCCCATTTCTGAGCACACGCATTCTAATGGAAGGAAAAACGTCAGAATGTTTATTGTTTACTTCTTTAGTGTATCCTGGATGTTAACACTAACTTGTTTAACATAGATTTTAGGGCGGCCTTAGATATTAGGAGTTGTCCTGATGTGGGCGGTAACAGAAAACAATGTAACGGGTCCGTAGTGCCCTTTCACCCCTTTAGTAATGACCCACAGATACTCTGGGTTTAGGCTGTCTTTACGGATGGTCTTATAGATCTAATGGAGGGTTCCCCAAAAAGGTGACAATAAGACCTAGAAGATATTTGGAAAATTTATGGAAACATCCTTTTGCATTAAAAATAATTTTTATTTGGCACATAATGATTGAATATACTTATGGGTTACCATATGATTTTTCAGTTGTGTGAAATTCAAATTGTGATAAGCATATCTATTTCCTCAAGGTTATCATCTCTTTGTGGTAAAAACATTCAAAATCATTTCTTTAATCCAGGGGAAGGCATTTTTGCTTAGAAATTTATTAAGGTGATGCTACTGGTCAACAGACTAGGGAAACTAAACATCCTTCAGGGCCCTGCCTAGTCACATAATGAATTAATAGTACTGAAGGTAATTTGAGGCCTCTTGGGCTACATAGCGAGTTCAAGGCAAATCTGAACTACATAGTGAGATCCTGTCTAAAAAAAAAGAATGTCAAAACTTTTAGAAACAGCCTACTTTAAAACTTTTTAACAAAGAAAATGATAAACTCAAATGACTTAACTGGAGAATTCTAACAGTTATTTATAGAAGAAATAACTCCAACTATATCCAAACTTTTTTTTTTAAAAACCAAAAGGCCATTACCCAATTTACTCTATAAGACTAACAAAGTTATAATGACAATAGAGTAGACATCCCCCCCAAAAAATCTTTTTTACAAACCTAAGGGAAAAAAGCCTAAAAAAGTTAAGCAAAGAAAATACAGTTTTTCATTTCATGATAAAGTTGTATCTAATCTAGCAATTCAAGGTCAATATAACATTTGAAAATAAAATCAATGCAACTTCTTATAATAATAAAAAGTGCTTATTTCAATTAATAAGAAAATTAATATCACATGATATCCACACATAATTTAAAAAAATAAATCTCAGTGAGTTAGGACTATCTTTAATTTGATAAGTATTATCAATGGAAAACCTATACAAAATACATTTAATGATAAAAACTAAAGGCTTTTCTCCTGAGATTGAAATCAAATAAAAATGCCATCACCATATTTAAAATCCATTGAATAAAGTGGACTGAAGTACATACTGATATACATTAAAAAACAAAAAGAAGGAAAAGAATTATTGGGTGACACACTAACCATTTGGCAGCTGTCATAGTGGTAGTTGGCACAGGCAGAAGTTATGAGTAGATGCCAAGACTAATGAGTAAGGATTTCACAAGGAGTAATATAGGAACATTTTCTGAAATAGCTTTTCTAATGTGCCAACCTAGCTATGCTACAGTCTCCCATTATTTAATCAAACATCAATCTAGGTTTTATTGTGAAGACATATTGGAAATGTAATTAAAGTCCCTAATTAGTTGACCTTAAATTAAGATTATTTTATGGACGGGCGTGGTGGCGCACGCCTTTAATCCCAGCACTCAGGAGGCTGAGGTAGGAGGAGCGTTGTGAGTTCGAGGCCAGCTTGGGCTACAACATGAGTGCAAGGCTGGCCTGAGCTACACAGTGCGACCCTGCCTCAAAAAACCAGGGCCGGGAGTTTGGCTCAGTGACTTAAGCGCCTGTCTGGCAGGTGCAAGGCTGTGAGTTCAACCCCCGGTGCCGCAAAAAAAAAAAAAAAAAAAAAAGATTATTTTATGTAATCTTATTACACATAACTTGCCTTTTTTTTTTTTTTTTTTTTGTCTATTTGAGACAAGACCTCACTATGCGGTTCAGGCTGGCCTTGAACTCACTTTATAGCCCAGGCTGGTCTCAAACTTGCAATGATCCTCTCACCTTAGCCTTCTGAGTGCAGAAGAGCTATAAGGGAGATTAGTGAGAGAAGAAATTCCATCTCTGGGCAACAGCTTCAACCCAACAGACTCAGCCTATTTTTAATCTTCCTTTTCTTCATGGCTGCCTGGATTTGGACTTAACTTAGGTCAAGGATTCTTCTGCAGAATGCTCTTTAAGAATGCCAAGGATATGAAGGAGAAAACAATTGTGAGGAAGTATTCTGAATTAAAGGGTATTAATGAAGTTGATCATAAAAACGAAATAGGAATTCCTAGGTAGAATGCTAGATAGTATAGGAAAAACATGATGTTGGGAGAGTTGGCATAATTGCAGGTGTGTGGATTTAATGGTAGTGTTGTATTGATGTTGGTTTTCAGAATTACATGAGCACAATGCAGGAGAGTATCTCTGGAGAGTTACACTGGAGTTTTTAGTGAGGGTGGGGCACTAGGTTAGAAAAAGCATACATAAAAGAAGAAAGATAGAAGCAGTGTACTGTATAAAGTCAGTGTATACAAAATTTACAAAGTGAGTAAAATGAATCTGTGGGCTAGAAGTCAGGATAAGGAGACTTTGGTAGATTTGCTAATTCTCCTAGCACTAGCATTTGTTCTGGTGTCCACCTGTAAATCTGCTCTTCTATTTGCTCAGACTGCTTGTATGAAGTGACTCCTGATCTTCTTCTTCTTATTCATTATACAATATATAATGCAAGAGCCTGGCTACTTCATTTTCTAAAGTAGTTATATCTGAGAATTTGTATACCGAATAGATAACATTTTATTAGAAATTACTTTTCTCCTTTATATTATACTTATGGCATTATATTGAGTCATTTATGAAATTATACAGGGCAGGTTACCCTGCAAGTTAATTTTAGGACAATAAAGGGAGGTATTATAAAATAATTTGTTACTTAAAGCAAGTTTTGGGTCTCAATAAGGTTGAGAACCTCAGACCCAGGGAATAAAAATTCTAAAATCCAGAGAATAGGTGTGTTTAGTGAAATGAGGTTAGAGGGAAACAGATTTGTTAAATCCTACTTCCTAGACTTTCTTACAGATTACACACTCCCATGTGGGGTAGAAGAGTGAACATAGGCTTTGGTTTTCAACAAGTATCTGAAGTTACTTAAATTACCTATGCTTTGTCTATAAAACAACACTAAAATTTTTTTTCCTCCTAGGGCTGCTATGAGAATTTAAGCATTAACACAGGGACAAATTTTGCACAGAAAGTAACACAGAATTGACATTTAATAAATGTTAATGCATATCTAATCTGCCACCTCCATGCCCAGTGCTACAGCAAACTCTAAGGGTTGTATAAATAATAATAATTTTAAAAAGGTGCTCCTTTATGTAAGTGGGTGCTTCTCCTTACCAAGGCTTACAATGGTGAACAGAGCTCTCCCTCATCCAACCCAGGATCAGGCTCCTCATGTAATCCTATGTATACCCCACCCCTTTCCTTTTAGACTCCAAAATTGGATGACTTTTCATACATGTACTAGAGCAAGAACATGATTACCAAGAGCAAAGTCCCAAAGGAATGGCTGGTGTATCCACTGCGTGGTGTTGGTAAGTTGTGGTAAATCATGTGGCTCAGACTTTGTGAATGTCCTGGAAGCTCTGGACTTGAACAGTTCATCATAGGGATTTGCAATAAATGTCTCAAAAATTATCTCCATGAGTCAACTCTCATCTACATGGACTTTAACCTAGAAAAACAAATAGAAAACTGCCTGCTAAGTAACAGCCCCACCCTAAAAGTTCCCCTTCAAGTCATTGTGACATTGCTTTCTGCAAGGCAGCATTGTGATAGAAAGGAAGCTGGAAAGGCCTAGAATTAACTCTACTAATTACCAATTACATGACCCTGAGGAAATCATTTATTTATTTATTTATTTATTTATTTATTTATCTTTCACTCTACTTTTATTCCACATTTACAACATCCAAAGCAGAATGTGATACACATATGTGGTTAAGTGGCTTCCCCTTAAGGAACTCACAATCTAACATGCAAGACAGGTGTCTTTAATACAAGGTAGAGCTATTAGGAAAATCTGTGAGTAAATTTCTACATAGTATTGGGTTTTTAGAGCAAATAACTGTGCATGGAGCACAGGGGAAGCTTTACAGAAAAGTGCTGTGTGAACCAAGGAGGCTTGATTTTGAAATACCATTCTGACCAAATGGACACACATCAACTTGCCCTGAAATTAAACAAATCCTTAAATAATCCATTATAATATTGGTACTAGAAAGATGATTATACACCAAAAATTTTAAATGCTTTGCTCTATGAAATTAATATGAAGTAGTTTTTTTAAGTTTGAAATCTTGCCTCAGATATGATAGACCTGTTATTTCTTGAAGTTTTAGCTTTCTAGAAGAGATGAGTAACCAAAAATACTTAAGATTATATTGTTCTAACTGTTTATTTTTTCAAGACACAGTTATTGAACATTTTTAGTAATTATGACTTTTAATGCAAAATATCACTTTAACTCTTTAAACTGAAAATAGAGTGTAATGTCATTGGCTAAAATTATCTCCTTGGAGTTCAGATCTCTCTCTCTCTTCTTCTCCCTCTGTCTCTCTGTCTCTGTCTCTGTTTCATCTCCCTCTGTCTCTCTGCTTCTCATCTCTTATCTCTCTGTCTTTGTCTCTTTCTGTCTCTTTATTTTTGAAATGGAGGATCTCATTGTTTTCCAGGCTGGTCTCAAACTCAAGGTGTCAAGTGATTCTCTGACCTCAGCCTTTTGAGTAGCTGGGACTATAAGCATGTACCACCATACCCTGCTAGTTTTTCAAGTTTAGGTTGTGTTTATAAACAGCAAACTAGGGGCTGGTGGTATAAGTCAGTGGTAAAATCTGTGGTGAGGCTCTGGGTTTGCAACTAGCACAAAAACAAAAAAACCCAAACACAATACAGAGTGAAACTATATAATGAAGACAACTTCTTAGGGACTGTATCCAAACAGTTGTCCAATTTCAATGTTAACAGAAATTGTTCATTCTCATGTAACCAAACAAGAATATTTCTTTTAAAATTACTAGAAGATTTGACCTCATAATCTGAATCAAAATTATTTAAAAATGAACACACATTTCTGAGCACTTTTTTTAGCAGGGAATTTCATGTGCTTATAAAACCAGTTAGAACCTGTTCAAGTCAAGAACTCTTTGTTTTCAGTTAACATAAAAATTGGTGTCCATAAAATACATCTGGATGTCAGAAATCTCTAGTTTGTATTCTAGAATGCATGTCTTTTGAGGATACGCAACATTTTTTTTTAAAAACGTGCACCTTGTCCACTTAGGCATTTAAGTACTAAAATAATTAAACTCAGATACAACCCAAATAATATTAACTAAAACTTATGCGGTGTTTATCAGAATAGGCCCTGTTCTAGGGACTCTGCATATTGACTTATTTGATTCTCCTAATGTAACTCAAATTTTCTTGCTTCTTGGCAGCCTGAGGAGATTTCACTTGGCCTGCCCAGCTTGCATAGTGACAGACTACATGCAACAGTCTTAGTTTTAGAGAAAATATAGTTTATTGCAGAATAGGAAAGATGGCCCACAGCAGTGGTGGCCATGCAGAGCTCTCTCTGTGGACAGGCATGTCCCAGGGTAGAGCCATAAGGTTTGGAGAAACATGAACATTAGAACCCCTTCTAGGCAAAGGAGTCCAGGGCTTTGGGTTGCATTGCTGGTGGGGTTTGGGTTTGGAATGTCTGGATATAAAGTCACTGCTGCCAGGCAAGGGGCTGAAGGAATCTGTCTCTGGACAAAAGCCCAGTAAGACAGGGGCTCTGACACTAGGGATTCCAATGTATCCATTGTTGGTAGGCTTGATCATTGAGATCAAGACTACACTCTGGTAGTAGGTTATACTATCTTGCAGAATCATGCTGGTTAGGACTGGCTTTGACCAGGACAACTGTCAGGCACTTCAGTCTATTACAACAGTGAATTTATCTATAGGACACATGGATACTGGGATGGTAGGATCTCTTGAGGAAGGTGAAATAATCATCTCCATTACAGTGGTACCTTGGTTCATGAACTGGATTCTTTCCAAGATTCTGATTGCAAACTGAATTTGATGAGAACTGAATCAAATTTCCCCATAAGGTCAACATTGAATCTAACCATTGAATTTGATTTGATTCTCATCCAATTCAGTTTGCAACCAGAATCATGGAAAGAATTAAATTTACGAAGTAAGGTACCACTATATTGGACAATATATATTTTGAGGAAAGGGGAACTTAGTCCCTGCAAGATTGGTTTCCTAGATCATTGTGTCTATTTGGATAATAGAGAGGGGAGTCTGAAAGTTCCACCAGCTGTATTGAATTAGGGTAATTTAGGGGCTTTTGGGTGACAGGTGTATGAGCCAGGAAGGTGATGTTTATACATCTGCCCTTAAGATTTTGGAGCTTAAATCTCATTGTAGCACATACCTACTTATTAGGGAAGTTGTGTCTCTGTCCTATAGCAGAAGCTATTTGTGTCCATATATTTGAGAAATCAGCTTCTAACCCTGTAACCCTCCCTGCTAGAGAAAACAGGAGGAAAAAAGGGAAGAACAGCCCAGAATTCATTGTTGGTTGTTGGGGTCTAATTATTGATAGTAAAAATAACCCCAACTCTCAGAGAACTGCAGGTCACAAAGCACCAGTAAAGAACCAGAATTAGGAGCCCAAGGAAATGCTTAATCCAGAAGAGGGGATGAATCAAAGCTCCTCTAACAATCATTATTTATCTTTTGGTATCTTTTGGAAAAGCAGCTCCAGTCCCTCCAGGGGTTCAAAGGAATAAGATGTGAGATTGTCCTTTCTTGGTGGTGAGGGATTTTGGCTCTTGGGATCACTCCATCCTTTGTCCAGGGCTTCAAGCAGGTATGATGCATCCAAAGTTCATGCTTTGTCTCTTTAGTGGGAGAAGGGTTAGAAAGTATGATGGAGAATGGCCCCTCTCAGACTGGTTCAAGAGAGGGTAGAGTCGGTTCAGGGACTTGTTTTCCTTCTCCCCTTCTGCCCCCTTGGTCTTCCCTTGTCATTCTTCTAGGGACAAGGCTGACTCTTGAGGCCCACTGGGCTCTGGGGTCTCCTTTTGTCATCCCCACCCCAAGTGCTATAGCGACTAGCAAGGCTGAATTAATGTGGAAGTCTTACAAAATGTTTGAGTATTCCTTAGGGCAAACAAAGCCTGGACTGGAGGAACATCTAACCATTTTCCTTCCTTTTTACGTAACAAACACTACTGTAGGATAGTATAGTTTATAGCTCCCCCTGCTGGCCAAGTCTCATCATCTCTCATTGGTTACCCTATCCCGGCCTGGATGCAATAAAAGATCAGGAGCTTTCTCTTCAGGGATTGAGTATCAAATTTCTCTCATTCTTGAGGATAGGCCCAGAGGTGTGTTCACCTAGGGAGGCTGGCTGAATTTCCCTTCTGAAACACACACACAAACAAGGGGGAAACCTCCTTTCCTACCCTCTGTGCTCATGGTAGCAATAACTACCCCTCATCCTAATTGCAGCAGCCACAACGTGCCCTGGCCTTCTTGTTACTTCACCACAACCCCCCATAATAGCAGTGGGAAAAGCTTGTTCCTTTAAGCCCACCGGTGCTCCAGTGAGTTCTTGAGAGGGAATGAAAGAGGGTCCTGTCATGAAATGAAAGTGCGTCTCTACCTTAGTCAGGCGGAGAAAAGTGGTGTCTAAGGTCCCCTTCCCCTAGGGGATGACCTAGTCAGATCTTTTAGCAGTTGATATTGTACCTGATGAATCAAACTCCACAGGGTCAAAGTGGTGAGGTCCCCGAGGGAGGCCAAGCTAGAGTTTTTTACTCCTTAAGAATCAGAATTCAATTTCTTTCCACTTACCCCAAAAGTTCTCTGGGAAGAGAGTTGTTGACAGATGGGTCTTTTGTTGTCCGAGTGGTACCAGACACAAGCACAGACTTGATGTCTCAAAACCTCCCAGGAATCTCTATCCATCCATGGAAGAAAGTAGGGTACTAGAAGTCTCTGGTCTAGGTCCTTACAGAAACCACATGGGGAGGATCTAAGCTGAGAATTAAATAGGTAGCAGGAGTTTTGTTCTAGGGTGAGCCACTCAAAACTATCTAAACCCATTAATCTCTCATCTCTAGATGTTCAGGTGGCATCCTGTAAAACTTTTATCAAATTGGGCCCTGTCTCTTTAAGGAGGGCCAGGGTGCCTTCTCCCAGAGATATGTGGGGCTCTACCTTAGTAGGGCAGAGAGAAGTTCCCTTGTAGTTTGGAGGACCCAGGAGATCCATGAAAAATAATGAGGTTCATCAGTCCTACAGGTCAACAGAGGGGGTTCAGCTAACTAGTGTCCATCAATAAAATATTGTAGCAAGCAGCCCAGGGAGTCAGTCCCCTCTGCTGGGAGGAGGGTCCTGGGCAGCTGGGAACAAAGGAATCCCAGACTACACCAGACAGTCCCAAAACAAACAGTTCACAGCAGAAGTGTACAGAGTAAGTCATAGTGATATTGGGGAAATAATGTGACTCCCAACCTGTTAGATGTCAGATATTCCAAGTCTGTGTTTTCCAAAGTCAAAGAATGAATTCCAAGGAAAAATGGAGGTTAAGAGTAGAAAAAAATAGGGAACTGGGGATTTAGCTCAGGAGCACAATGCCTGCCTGGCAAGCATGAGGTCATGAGTTCAATCCCCAGTACCAAAAAAAAAAATTAAAAGTAGGAAAATTTATAGAGAGAGCTAGCTCCTGAGAGACAAGAGGGTACCTGAAAGTGCATTGCCAATGAGCCCACTTTTCAAAGGAAGTTTTAAAAAAGGAAAATCATGAGGTGGGTACAAAATCATGAGGTGGCTACCACATGGGTATTATAGTTTGTGACTAGATATCCTCCCAAAGCCTCATGCTGTCATAGCACTTTTTCAGAGGTGACTGAATCTAGAGTGTGTGATGCTGGGATTAAAGGCATGTGATTAGTAAATCAGTCCACTGATTGGTTTGGCATAGATTAAGGGTGTGAGTAGCCTGCGTACAATATAAGGGACAGAAAGAGTCTTGTCTCTTCTTGTCTTAGTTACTTTTCTCTCGTTGCCGAGACAAAATACCTGACACCCAAAATTAGGGAAGGAAAGGTTTATTCTTACAGTTTCTTGGGAGTTTCAGTCCACACTTGGTTGGCTCCAAGTCAGCATGGGGTGGTGGGGCTGCTGTTCATGGCAGCCGGAAGCAGCAAGGTGTACTGGCAAGAGAGAGAAAGAGAGAGAGAGAGCGAGAGCGTGTGTGCACAAGAGAGAGGGCGGAAGCGAGCAAGAGGAAGACCCGCCTCCCTTACACTGTATCTTAGCTCCACCCCTGGCCGGGTGTAGCACTCACATCATCCATCCCGGCACTAGACAACAAACTGATCACAAGCATCAGACTCAGCCCCATCAAAAGTACATGAGGACTTGGGGGGACATAGCATACCCAATACACTTCTCTTGTTGTTTTTGTCACCTTGTGGGCACTATGAACTGTTCTCTGCTAAGCCACCCAGCCTCGGGGCTGGCCAATTATGGACCGAAGCCCCTACAAACTGCAAGCTAAATAAACTTTTCCCCTTTAACTTTGGGTGTTAGGTATTTTGTCTCAGCAGTGAGAAAAGGAACTAAGACAGTGGGTCAAAACTGATCAACAATTAAAATTGTAAGTATAGTCGCCTAGGTAATATTGTTCCAGTGGGAAAGGAGGTGATGCAGAAAGTGTCCACAGAAAGAATAGGGACCTTTGTAGGAAAGGACGGATCAAGAAGTCCTGATTTCCCACCTGGGTGACTGATGTCTATATAGATGTTATTGGACCAGGTGATGCCAATTGCAGTATAATCTTTAATTTATTGCTTATCCCATGGAGTGGTAGGTAGGCCTAGTCATTTTGTCTTTATATTGAGGCCTGGCCTTCAATAGATGTGCCTCCAACCACAGTTGTAATGTGTTCTCATCCTCTGCACTGACTCCCTCAAAAGCCTAGTCCCTTCTGACTGTCTACCTAATTTACCTCTCTATAGTAATAGGAGAAAGAAAAAAGAAAATCAAGCAATGCAGGAAGCAGCATGACCATCTTGTCTTACTATGGCTCAGGAGAGTATGAGGAAGTTTCCAAACTCCCTATTTCAGCGCCAGAAAAATTGTAACCTGAGTTTTCTTGGTTCTTCGCAGCCAATGAAGATTTCACTCAGCCCACCCAGCTCAAATAGTGAGAGGTCACATCCATGCAAAATCTTAGTCTTAGAGAAAATAGAGCTTACTGCAGAATAAGAAAGACAGCCTAGGGAGAGAGAGGCGGGGGGTGGGAGGGAGTGCGGGTTAGGGTTAGGGTTAGGGTTAGGGTTAGGGTTAGGGTTAGGGTTAGAGAGGCGGGGATGAGCCAGGTTGCCTGTAATAGTGCAAAACCACAAAACTTCTTTGTCTCCATTCTCTTTATTTTCCCATAAGTCTCACCCTTAGGGCATTTCCTACCTTCCTCTTGCATATATATGAATGGAGAGGAAAAATTTTTTTGTTCCTAAGGTGGAAAATTCCACTTGTTCTGCTATGCAGGACCATCCCCCTATCACTCGTATCTGTTTGCCTACACAGACAAAGATAGAGAAAAGGCAAGGAGTTAGGAAACTGTCTAGAGCAGGGATGGTTAACCTTTTAGAGCTGTCAGAGATAACAAATGCCCTCCATGGCACATGTGCCAT
This sequence comes from Dasyprocta punctata, assembly GCA_004363535.1. Taxonomy (NCBI): domain Eukaryota; kingdom Metazoa; phylum Chordata; class Mammalia; order Rodentia; family Dasyproctidae; genus Dasyprocta; species Dasyprocta punctata. Next base: position 28,793 of record RJWM01009329.1, read on the forward strand.
AGGTTTGCCACCACTGTTCTAGAAACATAAGCCATAGTTTAATAAAAATTATGTGAATTATATATAATTTTAGCTACATTAATATATATTATAACTGAGTTAGATATAAATGACTATATTTTACCAAGAATAATTAAGTTATAGTAGCATGTTCAGTAGAAATCATTTAAGTCCTGCACAGTCATTATATGTCTATTTTCAGAAAACTAGAAAGTCATCACTCAAGATGAACATTAGGACATGACAGTCATCCCTACATACAGGTTACAGTAAATAGAAATAAGACAGGTTCCACCCCCTCCCCCTAGCAAATACACCCTTTTTATCAGATAGACATACCCCTCAAATAATTTTATCTAATATACAATGTTTAATTTCTTATCCATAGACATTTCTCAAAGAACTTTGATAGAAGCTACAAAGGCATAACAAAAATACTGTAGTGGCCTTTGTATTTCATGTTTCTCATTTTTGCTTACAACTACAACTAAACAATTAAAGCTAAATCATCCCCACATTATATTTACTTAGATGTTTAACAAGAGATAGAAAATGTCAAATAGTTTGAGCACACTTTTTTTTTCAAATTTTAGAAGTAAGAAGTATTATCAGAAGTGTTTTATGACTATAGAGCTGATGAAAGTCAAAGTTCTCATTCCCTTCTTCCACATTTTTCAAACTGAATATTTTCAAAGAGGAAGTTGCTTGCTTCCTTTCTAATTAGCTCATCAATTTCTCTGACCAGCAGACTTGGCCAATCAGACATACAATTTATGACTGTTGGCTTCACTTTCTATAACCTTGACCAGTATTAAACTTTTCTTTCAACTTATTTCCTTCATTCACTAGAAGAATGAAATGAAGACTTATGCTGAAACAGTTAATGTTATATGAACCCAAGTTCTTTGTCTCCCAAAATTGAAAAATAAATTTGTGGACAAAAGGAGGAATTCAGGAGAGTGTTTACTGAAAATAATAATAAGAAAAAAAGCTCTTCGTGGATACCAGGAAGGCAAAGAAGTCTAGTCATGCTCTCTTTACCTCTGCCTCATATAGATAAGAAGAGCTAAGGGATGAGTTCAGAACAGTTCAAGAAGAAAACTGCATACCTGTTCTATCCAACTTGGAAATAAGGAGAAGCTGTGAAGGTCTAATTTTGCATATCCTGGATAAAAGTCTTCCTGGTGGAAAGAGTCCTTAACTATTCTCATCCCAGCGTTTTATCCTTTGTTCTTGTGTTCACTTTTGCATCTCTAAACTTGGCTTAGCTGCTTGAATAATTCTGAACCTGAGAGAGCTATTTTTGTTTCCTTTATCCTCTGTGACTGCCTACTTTACAATAACTAAACTAAACTAAACTAAACAAAACTAAACTAAACTAAACTAAACTGGTCTATCTTCGTTTTATTCTTTAACAGCTTATTATGGCTTTTGTCTTGATGTCCCCCAAAGCCTCATGTAGTCATAGGCAGGGTTTTTAAGAGGTGGCTGGATCTAGGGTGTGTGATGTTGGGATTAAGGGTGTACAATTACTAAATTAGTCCACCAATTGGTTTGGCATAGCTCTGGGTGTGGATAATGGGAAGACCCACCCTGGGTATTGGTGGCATCAATCAAAAGGCAGGTACCCTGAAACAGATAAAAGGGAGAGACTTTTGCCTTGTTGCTGCTTGCTGCTGCTGCTTTGATACTTTGCTGCTTTGCTGCCTTCTGCTTGCTGTGAATTATTTCTCCTCTGCAGTGTCCCTCTTCCATTCCATGAACTGAACTTCTACAATCTGTGAGCTGTAATGAACCTTTCGTCTTTTAACTTTGGGTATCAGGTATTTTGTCTTAACAGCAAGAAAAGTAATTAAGACACTGTTTTATTACTGTTATTCTGTTTTGTACTCTTATTGGGTTTGGCTGAGTAGTGGATGTCCTTCCTGGTTCTCTTGATAAGAATGAGTATATGATCTCTTTGTTTCTGTATTCACACATTTTTTTCCACAGTGGTTGCAGTGTCTCCAAACATCTGCTCATGCTGTGTGTGCCTTTCTTTTTCTGTTAGTTGAGACTGTCCTTTAGTCAAAAGTTACTTACAGATTTCAGTTAGGCTATCTGTTCCAAAAGCACTGATGAGATTTTCTTTGTGACCTGACCTTTAGAAACCTTTACGAACACTGAATGGATCTGCAGAACTTCATCAAAGTCTTTCTTTCCCCTCAGCCAGTCAATGACCTTATTTTCATAGCATGTTATTTTGATTCAATTTCCAGCGAACTTTATCTGCACCATGACCACATGAGTGTGGCAGATCTGGTTGACAGGGTTTGTAAAGGTGGATCTTGTTTCACAGACCTTAGGTGTGCAAACCAGAGCACACCCCAACCACACAGCCTGAGCCTCACTTCCCTGGACGCATGTGGCTGTGTGTGGAATGGTGATGGCTGCTCAGTCCAGCACAGTATACAGCCTGTTTCCACCAGGACCCCTGCAGCAGTGCATATGGGTGGTGTGTCCAGAGAGTATTCATTCTAGGTTCTTGGTGTCCTGAATGAAGAAGTGGACAAGACACAAAGAAAAGGTAATGGGGATGTACTTCATTGAAGTCAGAAAAGAAGTAGCTCTTCAAAGTGAGAGCAGGCAGATGAACAGACTCTCAGCAGTGGCAAGGATAAGGAAAAGCGGTCTTTTGTATCTGGAATTCCTATATTGGCTTCTTCCTTATGTAAATAACCATTGGGACAGTTGTCCTATCAAAAACTCACTTGACCTGGTGCCAGATTTAAACTGCCCTATGGAAAGATTTGTTTGGCTTCATGCCAGATGTAAATAAATAATTGGAAATACTAGTTTTCTAACTGGTTCCTTGTGAAGTGCTCAGAAGTTGCAGAATCCTCCTAGAACCTGTGTTCTGTGCATGTGTCCTGGGCTTTCATGACTTTGACAGATTCTGCCCAGTTGTTTGATCTGCTTTCCCCCAGTTCTGATCTTGTACCTCAGGCTGATTTGTTGCACAGGTGTCATTCCAAGAAAATTATTTATCCTTACAAGTTCTCAGTTTCCTTGCCCTATAGCGCAGGGGAAATCAGTATTCATCATGAAGGAGGTAACCTACATACTGTGCTTTGCATAATGCTTGAAATACTTGGTTTGTTCATTTCTATCTCCTTTCATGCTTTCATCCATTTAATCATTCTACAAATTCTTATTAAATTCTTTTAATATGCCAGGTGCCATGCACTATTTTAGGCAGTGAGACTGTACCATTGAACAGCAGTCCCTGTCCTCATGGAGGTTCGTTCTAGCAGTCTCCCCAAGAAGGTGACTTTGAGAAAATGCCTGCAGAAAGTTGAGAATGGAGTTAAACAGAAATCTTGGGGAAGTGTTTTCTAGCCTGTGCAAAGGCCCTCAGCTGAGAACATTTCTGGAGTACTCAAGGAATAGCAAGGAAGTGACACAATGGAAATAGGATAAGAAAGAAGTAGAGAAGGTAGTGGCAGAGTGGTCCTGGGGGGCAAGATCATATCCACTTTTTTCTTACACATAGTAGCAACACAATGAACATTTGATAAAATGATGACTTCATATATAAAAATAGGAGGATAGATAAGGGATGCCTATTTTTTAGACTTCTGTAACTTCTATATTTTATAAATAATGGCAGAATTAGGCATGGAAAAGTAATACCAGTGGTAAAGGTGTTCATTTGGAAAACCAATTTGATATAGCCACAGGTCAATCTACTGCTCAAACATGCTGTTCCTCAAAGCCAAAGGCTGCTTTTATCTCCTATCTTCAAGTCTAGAATCTACATCCTTATGACTTCCTCAGTGCTATTTGGTTTAGTGGTGATCTAAATAAGAAATTTTCCAAAGGGAATCCTATACATTCTTAACTTCCATTTTATTCCAGAATTCATTTTTTGAACAGATGTATAATTATTTTCATAACAATACCCAGTTTCACTTTTTCTTCATCTGCCCATCAAAGCACCTACACCTCTATGTCTTTGATCTCACAGAGCGCTCAGGTTTAATCCGCTGGTTACAGTTACCATGACTGCTGCTTGCCGTGTCCTTTTTTCTATCTTTGTGCATATGTGTTGTAGTTGGGGTTTACAAATATAGAGAACCCTTTCCTGTCCTTATCGTGGTCCAGGAAGGTTTATAGTTGTAATCTCAAGGAGAAGTATTGGAATTCTAGTATGGTAATTCCAATCTGCCACTTCCAGTGCAACCCAAGGAGAGAATAAAGACATTAAGACATATATACAGTTATGGGGAGCCGAGGGGTCCTAAGTCCAGCCACTGGAATGAAGGCTACACCCAGAGTCCAACCTGGGTTTTATTGATTCTCCATGAGGGGAGTGGCTCAGGGATGAGTGACAGTGAGAGTGGCGGGAAATACGTGACTGCTGTGACTACCGTGAGCTAGGCTAGGTAGGTCTGAGGTCACCTCTGTGATACGCAGAGGGCAAGAAATGCAGAGAGAGTAATCTGCATAACACAGCTGAGGTAGTATCTAATAATTTGGAGTTGTTGCTTCAGTTCTGATGCACAATCCTTTTTGCCCTGGGAATTCATAGCATCTTTCTCGAGACTTGGTCCCAGCTAACAGCGTGGAGCAGAGCTCTCCATCCTGCCTGGCTCAACCACATAACTGGGGAGTCACTGAATGGGATAACACTGACCTGTCACTGTGCTTCAGAGATTACACATCAGCTCCTCAGCTAGTCCAGTTTGCATTGCTTGAAGCCAATTGAAGTGACAAAGAAATAACCTAGCCAGCTCAGTACATATCAGTACATGGAAATAGGGCCAAATTTATCCAAAATGGAAATAGTTGCTTTTCTTTACAAGAATAGTCAAGGAGAGTTGTCTGGGTGATTCCCCACATATGAGGGAGAAAATTTAACACAGGACACATAATTTATAGAATTGTTTTATAATATTCACCCAAAGAGTCAAACCTAAGAGTGCAGCAAATCTGTTCACACACTAGAGACTCGAAGAATCCAGTTAAGGACCTGGATCCCATGGCAATGTTCTGCATGAGTCCTGCTGGAGACCTAGAGCCCATGGCAATGTGCTCCACGAGTCCAGCTGGAGGCCCAGAGCCCATGCCAATGTCTCATGCAAGTCTGTGTCAAGGGTCTGCACTGGGAAAGCCCAAAGGTCAATGGTAGAAGCTAGAAAGCCTACACTCATGGGATGAAGGGTCTGTGCCAGCCAGCTGAGGGATCTGCACTGAAGCCAGCAAGCAACACTCAAAGTAAGGATCAGGGCTCCCCTAAAAAGAACCACAGCCATGCTCAGCAACATGCTCTTTGATAATGAGAACAGCCAAGTTCACGAGCTTCTCCAGGAGAATCAACAACACACCATCTTCCTCTCCAGTTCTCCTTTATGCTGTTGGAAACAATCACTTCATCTGGGTGTCACAAGTTGACAGCTGTTAATCCACCACTCTGTGTGTGTGTGTGTGTGTGTGTGTGTGTGTGTGTGTGTATGGGTGTGCGCACGTGCGTGCAGTACTGAGAATAATCCAGAGCTTTGTGCATGCTAAGTAGGTGCTTTACCACTGAGCTGTCCCCACCAGCTGCTTTTGGTGTTCTTAATTCCTATTCTAACCTTATCTCATTGATACTGTATTTAGACTACGTCACCACCCATTCTATAATCTTCTGGTGACTTCTCAACTCATTTACAATAAAACCAACCTTCTGACCAAGTTTCAAAATCTTGCATGACCTGACCCCTCTTATTTCTTGTCTGTGCATACTATCATGGTAACACTTGTCTTCTCTTACCTAATATACCATGTTCATTTCTACTTCAGGGGATGCACTTGCTCTGTCTCTGCCTAAAAATCACTTTCCCAGATCTTTGTGGTTGTATTTGACTGTCAAGGCCTATTGCATTGAGGTTCTCCCCAGGGAGGCCTTCTGGGACTGCACGAACTAAAGTAGTGTCCTCTGGGCATTTTCTAACACTGTTTTATCTTTCTCATTTCCTCGTTTATCATCTAGTGTTACAATTAGCAAAATATAATTCCCATGACAGAAGAGTTTTTGTCTTATCTACCACAGTTTCATTAATACTTAGAATGTCACATGGCACATAACAATCAGTTCTGTAAGTTCAGGAATGGATGGACATTACCCAACGGGCAGCGTGTACCTCATCAGTCACCAGTGCTGTCAGCTCCTGTGAGAATACCACGGCCTGAGTCAAGAGAGGCAGTGAAACACAGCTGTGACCTCAGGACTGACTTTGATTCTGATTCTGTGACTAAGCTATGGGATGCTGGGCAGCTCATCTATGTCCTCTGGCCCTGAGTTTCCTGGAATTAGTATTATCTACCTTCTAAGGTTTTTGGAAGAACCAAATAAGAAATGTAAAACACTTAAAACAGAGTTTGAACAGCCACAAGGTGAAGTTTGAGACCTGTCTAGAAAACATAGGGAGACCCTCATTAAAAAAAAAAAAGAAAAGAAAAGAAAAGAAAAAGGAATAGAGTTTGTCATCTTGTAAGCATGGCAGCTTGAAAGTCCTACTGATGGATGATTCCATCTGCATAGTTCCAGTAGGCATTTCTGTTATCTGCCACAGGTCACTGGCCTTGCCTGAGCAGAATCCAGTGTGCCCAGGACTGCCTCCCAAGATGCTGCTCCTGAAGCAGGACTTAAAAAGCTTTACTGAAGTTCCTCCTCCCTACAGCTGTTGCTCTTTGTTCTAATATAGCTAAAAGCAGTAACTTTTGTCCCTATCAGTAAAATTTTATAACCTCCTGTTTCCATAACATCCTGTTGTGCCCTAGCGGGGCTGCCAAGATACAAAACTGTCACAGTTTGACAAACTGCCTTTGTTCTTCTGCACACCCACAAGTTCCATGCTGAAGACCAACCCCTTCAACCAAATGTATAAAAACTGGAACCTGTCCTTTGTCCAGTGCTCACCCATCTTAGACAGGAGTCCCTCTGAGCCAGATGTATGCCTAATAAAATCCTCCTGTTTTTCCCTGTTGGTCTCTCTGATCTCTTGGAGTACCAACACTCCCACTTCCAGGTGGAAAAGCTTCTAGTTTATTGGGAAGGACAGACACTGTGCAACCTGAAACACAGCACCAAAAGCAGATGTACGAGCTTGGGAATGGCTCTGGGTTGTGCCTAAAGGTGATGGGAACTATGAGCATGGAGGTCTGAAGGTGGGGTGTTGTTAGCTCAGAAGTCCCAAAACTGGGAAGATCAGACGACTCCATACTAAGGAATTAAGAAAAACTATACTGTCAAGCCAGACAGCTTTCAATAAAAATTAGCCTCTTTTCCTTTATAACATCTATTCATTCAGAAAATATCTACTAAGAACCCAGAGGACTGTGTACAAGTAAAACTATAAGAAAATCTGGAAAAAATTTTAGGGAGTTGGTATATGCCCTGAATGACAGATAAGAGACATGTGAGCACTGGTGAGGGTTTCTTGTTAAATCTTCACAAGTAACTCAAAGGGACTTTGAATAAGAAATTCTAGGGAGGCATGTTACTATTATTATTATTATTATTATTATTGTTATTACTATGGGATCAAACCCAGGGCCTTCAACTTGCGATGCTCCTAACTCAGCCTCCTCCCGGAGTGTTGGGGGATTACAGTTGTATGGCAATCACGTTTGACTTGTACTGAATGTCAGCATAATTTTGGCAGACTTTTACACACTTTTAAGACTTAGCAGACTCTTGCTCTCTGTCAGCATGGTTTCCCATAAGAGCATAAAATTCCCGATGTGGAAGTTCAGGGAGGGAGAAAGGACAGTTACCATCTTTCACCTGGGCAGTGTGAAGTAGGAAATGAGAAGAATCTGCATGGACATTGGGTGTGGACAGATGTCCAGGCTGCTGTTTGGGTAGAGGAAGGAACATTTATACATTCCCCTGCTGTCACTTACCTGAACTCTGCAGGCCAAGGGTATTCCTCAGTGTGTAGATCAGGGGGAACTCATCCTGGCTACAGAAAGTATCTTGGCCTTCTGTTCAAAATCTTCACACATTTCCTACAGAATAAGGACAATATAATACAGCATATGAAGCTGATTTCAGCTCCTTAAATACTAATAAATATAAGTGTATTTGTGTAATGTAATTTATTTCTTTTTCAACATGTTTCCACATATTTTATCTTATTTCAGTTTATTAGCATCTGAACGAAGTTGATATAATAGGTGATATTAATCAACCTTATCATTATCTAATCCACATAGGGATAAGATAAATTCACCAAAGTCTCATAGCAAGCTAACAGCTAAGTTATGGCAGAAGCCAGGTCTCAGAACACTGATCAGAGCTCAATTTGTATCTCCACACCCTTAAGTGACATTTGTAGTATCCTGCATCTAGTTTTAGGCAGTATGGAAATTTAGTTCCATTTGTTTGATAAATGAGCTACTTTACGGGAATGATATTTTCATGAAATGCTGAATTGGTCAGTGGGAAATGTGGTAATAGCTGAGATGCAGGTTCCCATTCAGTGCTAGAAGAATATTAACCTGTATTTTGTGGTGGCTCTAATTTCATTTGGGGTATGGGAATTTGTTCTTATAATTGTATTATTTCAATGTGCTTGAATGTGTTCTAGTGGAGTGTCTTTGAAAGTTATGTGGTTACTTGTTGAAGGAACTAGGACATTTGACTGGAAGAAGAGGAATTATACACAGGGCAGTATAGCTGTGTTCAAATATTGGTTTTAGATATTGTATAAATATGTGGCTTTATTCTTTACTGTTTTGAAGAGAGAACTGGGACCAATGCCTTGAAGTTATAATTTATGACCAGAGGCATGTTTCCACAAAGAATATGGAGATGCTATTTCTGGTCAGTAGACCTGTCTCATCATTGGACCCCTCAAATTAAACTGATTGCTCACCTAGTGAACTACTTAACATCAAAACTATTCAGAGACTGGCTGATAACCTGGTATATGAAATGGTATAGAAAATAATCTTTGTCTTAGGAGAGAGTAAAAACCATCCTTAGGCTTTCATTTATATCATTTCATTCATTTTTCCTTGGTGATGATTTGCCCTTGTTGATGACTTCAGTACAGTTTATCAAGTTTTTGGTCCTGGACTCCAGATTAGTATTTATTCAATACTCACTGGGCAGCCCAGATACCTCACACTCATCATATTTAAAGCTAAATTAATCTTAATCCAAATCTGCTCTTCTTCCTAGGTTTACCATCTTATTAACAGCACCGCAATAAAATCAATCCTCAAAGTCAGAGAATTTTCTACTTTTAATCGATCTCCAATTTCTATTGATTTTATCTTCTTTATATGTCCTATGTACACACCTCTTTTTTCTCTCAGTGTTAGAGCCATTGTGGGACCCTGATCATCTCTTGCTTGGCTTAGTTCAGTAGCTTTCTAATCTCTTTCTCATCTCTTTCTAATTTATCCTCCATGGTGAAAGCCAGAGCAATCATTCTAAACCACAAGTTTTTTCACATTTCTCCAGTCTTTAAAATCTTTCAAAGCTGTCCCATTGCCTTGAGGGTTAATTCCAAGTTCTTTAACAATATAGAAGTTTCCACATGATTTATTCTTGCCATTTATGCAGTTGCACAATCCATCACTCACCCACTTGTTCACACATATCTGTCATTTGTGTCCTTCTCATCGTCACTCAATAGGGTAACACGTTTTTTTGGGGAGGAGTACTGGCTATCGTTCTATCTCTCCCTCTCTCTCACCCATTATTTTCCTCCCAGCCTCTCCCTCTCTTCTCTCTCTCTCACATCTCCTGGGAACTAAACCCAGGGCCTTGTGGACTCTAGTCGAGTACTGTACCACCTACGCTCCCAACCTAGAAAGTTCTTTCTGATCCTGCTCTAGAGCAAAATTAGACTCTTTCACTGTACGTCACTTTTGTGTTCTGTTGACCTTTATCATGGCATATATCAAAATGCACTGCACTTGTTGGGTATGTTTTCATCTTCCACATTGATTGTTTCTCCCTGCCTGCACTGGTTACCTGAGGCAAGCTTTACAGTGGAGGCAGTGGATGTGCAGGGGTGGGTCTGGCTGTGTCTCCCTGCCAATACTAGCTGCCCACAGGAAGCAAGCCCTCTTATGGCAGCAGCAGCATGCAGGGACAGATCTGACTGTGTCTCCCTGCCCATGCTGGCTGCCCACAGGATGGTATCTAGGAATATTAATTCATGCTTAGGTTTCTTTTTGACCACTCAATTCTCATTGAAAAGAACAGACTCTGAAACTTCTCAGAATAAAGAGTGTTGCATGCTTTTTCATCTGCACCAGTACAGTGAAGAGATTCTTGTTCTGAGAAGGGCTCCCATGGGTGCCAGGGTACTCCCAGTCCATCAAACCCATACTGGCAGAGGAATAACTGAGGTAATGATAACTGAGGTAATGAAAGTCTGGTGGTTCTCACAGGTGGAAACCATAGTAGAAAAATGGAGACTCAAAGAAAGAAGGTAAGGTATTGATGTTCCCAACTCATTATATTAAAAACAGTTCATGCCTCAATTTCTGCCTCAGAGACCTTCACCAGTATCCTTTGCCAAGTTTAAAGCATGATACACAGTTTGTAATAGCTAAATCTTGGAAACAACCAAACAGCCAAAATGCTTATCAACTGCAGAATGGATGAAAAAGATGTGGTATTTTTATACAATGGAATATTACTTAGCTATAAAAAAGGATGATCTTGAGGCTTTTATAGATAAATGGAGACAACTTGAGACTACACTCATAAGTGAAATAAATCAGATTCGCATTTGTAAATATCGTAGTGTCTCCCTAGTGTAAAAATAATAGTAATAATAATAAACTGAAAGAGTAACAAGATCCAAACTGTACAATAGATGTAGTAATAATGAAAGAGAAAGAAAATGCTCAAAATTAAAGAACAGCTGGGATAGGGGAAAGGAGAAAAGGAAGAAAGGAAAAGATTATATATATGTAGGTATACACATATAGCTATGTATGTATATGTGTGCAAGATAGATAACTATACTACTAATTCTCTGTTAGTTCATCAAAAAGAATAGTTTATGTTGTCATTGTTTGATTGATCATTTTTTATGCCGAGATCTTGTAACTTGAACAACTACTCCTAAGATAACAATATGTAATATATTAACTGGTATTGATTTCTTACTGTTTCTTTTTGAAATTCTGTATTATTTCTACCCTTTTTTCTGTTTTGTTTTTTAAAATAAAAAAAATAAAACACACTACTACTCTTCTCTTATCCTTCCTTTGTAATCACTACTCATTCCAACAGTGGTGCCTCAGCATTCCTTTTGTTTTCCCCTTCCCCCAATTTTTCTCCCAGATTACCCTTGTTGCTTTGAAGACCTGGCTAATTCAGGTCACTATATTCTCTCTCCAAATAGTCTTCTAAGTTAATGTGCTTTCAAAGATGTCCTGTTTATATGTGTACAATCTTCTGTTTCCTTCTACCAGAAGACAAATACAACAAACTGATTTTGTCAGAGTTTGCACTCTTGACATACTGTACAAAAAGGTTGTTTTGGAAGAAGATAACCAGCCAGGTGTGGTCAGACATCTGTAATCCCAGTACTCAGGAAGCTGAGGCAGGAGGATTACTGCAAATTCAAGGCCAGCCTGAGCTACATAGTGAGTTCAATGCCAGCCTACACACTACAGAGTGAGACCCTTTCTCAAAAAAATGTGGAAGCAGATAACCAAACTTTTGTGGATGGACTCCCAGAATATCCACTCAAATTTAAATGTATTAACTAAATTATGCCCTACTTAGTATTGAGATATGGTACACTAATTTATTAAATTAGCATATTTATTTAATGTATTGCACATTAATAATCTGTCTTACATTGTGAATCTAAAGCAACACAAAACACATTGGGCCAATGTATTTGCAATGGCAAAGGACAGGCTTTCTACCGAGGACTTACAGAGCAGTTCCAAAGTTTCAGACACCAATCACCAGGAGAGTTTTCAGTTGACTGTTCCTTTAAAGTAACTGATATAAAGAGAAGTTTCAAAATCTATGAGTCCCTTTTTAAAAAGTAATATTATTGTTCTTAATACTAAGCCTACTTCCATTTTTTAGTCTTGTCTTGATACAATACAATATAGCACAGAACAATTTTTCTCACTATTGAAAACTTTATTTTAAAAAAATTCTTTGAGTTGTCAAACCTGAAAGGTCAGGAGAACTTGGAAAGAAGTATTTTAATCACTAAAAGAAAAACTGGTCAATCTAGATTACTATATGCTACAAAATTATCCTCCAAAATTGATCAATAAAGACTTTCACGACAAAGAGAATCCAAAGAAATCCATGACCATTAGAACTGCAAGGACATGCTGAGCACAGAGGGGCAACACCACTGAAGAGTTCAAAGAAACAAATACATTATCTGATCCAAAAATATGGTCAATATTTAGGTTAAAAATCTTTACAGTAGAAGACACATTGCCATTAGTTCTCCCCAATATACTTCCTATAACCTTGGAAACATTCATCTTTCTTGACACTTTTTGAAGCAGTTCTGGAAGTCTGTTTTCATGAGAGGCTTTGTATTGTTATGGCTGCCTTGGTATCCTGAATAGATTCAAAACATTAACCTTTCATGATCTTTTTGACTTTGGGGAAGGGCCAGAAATTGCAAATTGCAGAACACTGGATCCTGTGAATAAGGTGGATGAAGACAAACCACAATGTTTTTATTTGAGAGAAATTGTTATAAACATTTTGAGTCAATTCAGGACATTGAGGCAGCCACGACAACCCAAATAAAACTACTTTTGAAAGAAAACTTCCAGAACTGCTTCACAAGGTAGCAAGAGCAATGGAATGGATGTGTTCAAAGTAAATGGAAATATTTTGAGGGGGCTAGTGATAATGTGTCTTTTGCTGTACATTTTTTTTTGTTTAAATCGTAACAATAATTTTCTTTATTTATTTGTAATTTTATTTTAAAGAGACTAAAACAAAACAAAATAAAACAGAATAAAGCCAATAAAAACAAAACAGTGAAAGTGATACAGGATTTCAAAACAAGATAATAGGCAATCAACAATGGCTGCCATATTACCTCTTGTTATCTTCAAAATAGCTGTCCATACCATCAGACATAGGAAAATCAAACAATACAGAACAGGGTAGAACCAGTCAAAACAAAACAATGAGCACAATACAGGACTTCAACACAAGCCAATAGTAAATCCAAAATAGCTTGCATAATATATCTCATTATCTTCGAAGTAGCTACCCATGCCATCAGATATAATAGAATCAAACAAAATGAAACAAAACAATGAAAATGATACAAAACTTTAAAACGAGATAATAGAGAATTAACAATGGCTACAACCTTCAGAAGGAAATCCCCCATAGTTGCTATATTTCGTATTGTTGTCCTCTAAATAGATGCTCAGATTACCAGCTTTAGACCTGCAAAGTCCAACAAACAATATAGCCATTAAGTTGTTTTTTTTTACTTCAGTGGCTGTCATCTCAGCCTGTGTTTCTCTGAATCAGCGAGTTGTTTATGGGGGAGGGCACCTTGGCACTTCTTGTCTCGTAGCCTGTGCACTGTCTGGTTCACAGGAAGGAGTTGACCCAGTCCATGAGCACCACTGGTTCACAGGAAGGTGCTGGCTTCTTCTTGGCTCTCTTCCTGGGATGCATGGCCAGTACTGGTTCACAAGAAGGGGTTGGCCTGACCTACAACTGCCTCTGGCTCACAGGAAGGGATTGGCTTCTTCTTGGTTCTCTTCCCAGGATGTGTGACCACTGCTGCCTCACAGAAAAAGCTTGGCCTGTCCTACAACCACCTCTGGCTCACAGGAAGGGGTTGGCCTGTCCTGTGATGGCCACTGGATCACATGAAGGCCTGTCCCATGACCACCTCTGGTTCACAGGAAGGGGTTGGCTTCTTATTGGTTCTCTTCCTGGGACACATGACTGCCACTGGGTCACAGGAAGAGATAGTGAACATAGTTTTAAATCATGTCTCAGATATGTGGCTAGGAGAATAATCAGTTTATTATATTACTTTAAATATATTCATTCATTCGTTTTTTATTTTTTATTTTCTTTTGCCTTTTTGAGACAGAATTTCACTATGTAGTTCAGCCTGGCCTTGAACTCACTTTGTAGCTCAGGCTGGCCTCAAACTTGCAGTAATCCTCCTGCCTCAGCCTCTCAGGTGCTGGAATTACAGCTGTGTACTACCAAGGCTGGCCATTTTCATTCTTTTGACTTTATATAAATAAAATAATACTACATATATTCTTTTTTTCTTGAATTTTAACATTAACATTGTATTTTTAAGATTCATTTTAGTTGTTACAAATAGTAACTGTCCTCTTATTTCCACAACTCAGTGGTATTCCATTAAATAGGCATGCTGTGACTTATTTATTCTTTCTACACAGAATAACATGTGGTTTAGTTCCAATTTTTTTCCTGTGTGCCAATATAATTGTTCTTACACATGTTTCTTGGTATTCATTTATACCTAAGAATGAATTGCTGGGTAAAACAGCATGTACATGCATATTAAAATTTATTATTTATATGGACATTTTTTCCAAAGTGGTTGTATCAATTTACACTAATAAAAACAGTGTTTAAAATTTCCTAACATTCCATATCTTGCCAAAATTTAGTACCACCATACTCTACCTTTTATTTTATTTTATTTTATTTTATTTTATTTTATTTTATTTTATGTTAAAGAGGATAAAACAGAGTAAAACCAATCAAAACAAACCAATGTAAGAGATACAGGACTTCAAAACAAAATCAACACTAATTACCATAATGCCCTTTGATGTCTTCAAAATAGCTGCAGATAACTTCAGACATAGTAAAAATCAAACAGAACAGAATAGAATAGAAGCAATAAAAACAAAATAATGAATGCAATAAAGGATTTTAAAACAAGCCAATAGTAAATCCAAAATTGCTGCCATAATATATCTTGCTATCCTTGAAATAGCTTCTCTTGCCATAGGATTTAACATATTCAAACAAAACGAAAGAGAATAAATTCCAACCCAACAAAACAATGGAAATGATATAGGACCTCAAAACAAGACCGTAAGGAATCAACAATGGCTACAACACTCAGAAGGAGATCCCCCCTAGATGCCACACTGCATACTGATATCCTCTGAACCTATGATCAGACCACTGGCCCTAGACCTGCAATGTTAGTGAAACACAAAAGCACCACAGGCATCCAATTGCATTTCACCTTAATAGCTATCATCACAGCCTTTGTTTCTCTGGATAAACCAGTTGCTTATAGTAGGGTGGTGGTGGTTGGTATTACTTGTTTGCCAACCAGCATGCCAGAAGGGGCTGAAGTCCAGCTGTTCCCAGTCCAGAGGTGGCCTACACATGGTGCTGGTTCCCAGACTGGGCTTGTTTGCTGCTGTGGCCATTGTACTCTCTCCTCCCAGTCCACAAATGATCTATCATCCTACTTGAAAATCTAAGTCATTATAGCTGGAAGTTTTAGTTTACATTTTTTAGATTACTAACATAGTTGGTCATTTTTTAAACACTTGTTGGTTATTTTTGTTTTCTTTTCTGTGAAATACCTGATTATGTCTTTTGCTCACTTTTTATATTGAATTCATTACAGATTTATTAATTTTTTGTAGGATTTCTTTGTATATTCTGGATTGAAATTCTTTGTCAGTTATATGTATTGAACACATCTTTTCTCACCCAATTGCTTTTTGTTTTTACTGTCTTTATGGTGTCCTATAATAAAAAATGCATTTTAAATTTTAATGTATCAAATACATAGCACTTTAACTTTATGGCTTACTTTTTGGAGGTACCTTATTTGATAAGTTTCTCCCTATACTAAGAGCATAAATATTTTTTATATTTTCTGCTAATATTGTATATTTTGCTTTTAAATTTAACTGTTTAATTCAAAAGAAGTTATTTTTGTATATAGTGATCTTAATATGTAGAAAACTCTAAAAACTATTAGAGATAGTAAATGAATTCAGCAAAATAGCAGTTTGCAAAGTTAAAATATAAAAATCAATTGTATTTCTATTCACTAATAAGGAAGCTGAAAAGGAAACTGTAAATACAATTCCTCTCACAATAGCATCAAAGAAAACAAAATACTTAGGAATTAACTAATGAGAAGAAAGGCTTGCACAGTGAAAATAACAAAACATTGCTGAAAGAAATGAAAAAACATAAATAAATGGAAATAAATCAATTTTTAATGACTGAAACACTTAATGTTTAAAAAGTATTTTTACTTTCTGTTTGTCCATTTTCAGTTGTTCATGATACAATGCCAGAGACTGGATAAGGTATCAAGAAAAGCTTATTTTGGCACACAGTCAAGAGGCTGCACCTGATGATGTATCTTGCTTTGTTCCTCTCTGCTTGAGACGCTTCATCCCTCTGTGCTACTTCCCTGGGTTTAGTCATCCTCAGTGAATTCAGCATAATGCATTTGGTCCCCAGACACTGAGCCTGATGGGTGACACTTTGTGAGTGTTTTTAATCCCTAGGCCAGCACCTCTTTCTGTTATCCATATGTCTGTAAATGGCTCCAAAATTCTCCTGGTCACTGAAGATCTTACCACAATAGTTTTGGACTCCTTCCTTTGCTCTCCACAACTAATTGGTCACTCAGATCTACTGTATTTTCTCATTGGCCCTGTAGCTTTCTTCCTCCTCAGGACCTCTACTGTACTTCCTATAATCATTGGTCTCAGAGCATATCAATTTGAGTTTGCTGTAGTGCTCTCCTTTTCTTTCTATGTCTATTTTGTAAATGGCCCCATTTCCTGTGAGTAGGGTGAAGTTTAATGACACCTCATTGCCTCATAAAGAGAGTCCTTTATCTGTTACCTGTCAAGGAAATTCCATAATCTTGCCTCAACTTACCTTTGTAGGCTTACCTCTTCTCCTTTTAATTCCATTAGACTTTTTTCCACTCTCCATGCTCAAAACCAGTTTCATATCTGCCCCCTTACCAAGGCTATTGTCTCCATCCAGAATATAGACCTATTTTCATCTGTATTCACCTCCCATTACCATCTTTAAAGACCTAGCTCAAGGCTTTCTACCATAACTTCTCTATTCTTAACAGCTGAAGTTACTACCTTCCCTATTTCAATTTCTCTGGCTTTTCTTGCACCATTCAGATACTTATTACTCCTTTTCACAGACCATTTGAGTGGATGAAGTGTGGAATTTATGAAGAGGGCCACATAGATGGAGGTTCAAGTGTTTTTTACATTAACATTCAAATTTTTCCCATCAACTATTAGATGTGGAAAATTGGAAAGTTTCCTTAATTGTAACTTCCTAATTTGTAAAGATGAGATACAATTGCTTACTTTGCAGGGAAGTTTTAAGTATTAAACACAATATTTTTAAAGAATCTAGTACATGATAAATATTCCACAAATGATAATTTTTGTTGTAGAATATTTGCATGTTTTTTCTCCTGTAGAATAGAATGTTCCTTGAGAATACCACAAAACTGCAAAATACCGCAAAACCAATATTGATTTCTACATTGTATCTAAGATCTATACCCTGTGCAAAATAATCCTTAAACATTCAAGGAGCACTAAACGAATAACTGTTGAAAGTATTTTAAACACAACAAAACGGCATTTTGGGGATAAAGAGATCTTTTGCTATCTTTCAGTCACACAAAAAAGATGGATATTTAGACCCACTACCTGCTTTAGTACAAGTTTACTAAGAATTGCAGGATGGATTTCACTTGAGTCTTTGCAGTTTGAGAAAGGCTGCTATAAAGCTAATAGCCATAAGAGTGAGGCACAAAGGCCCTGTTTACACCAGGTGCTCCTGCAGGAAAAGTCAGTGGTTCTTTCATTTTGACCCTAGCCCCCTCAGATCACCACTGATCCCTTCTGTATCTCTTCAGCCTTCCTTGCCTTTGATAGGTGAGTAAAAGAGCACTAGCACTATAAGGTGTGAAGCTCTTTGCTGGTGCCTGTGGGTCCTAGACTCAGTCCTACATCTGATACCTTTTTAGTTATCAATCTGTAGAATGGCACTGAAGTTCTGGACTTATACCTGGATCTTAACATTCTTGTATGAGTTCAGATTCAAAATTGTTTGTACTAATGCAGAAATGGAGCTTTTTTTTTTTTTGAAAGCTTTATGAGCTTGTTGTGGGCTTCTAGAAAATCTATTAATATTCTGTTCTGTAGTGTTCAATAGTAAGAGCAGAACTCCAGGCTATGATTCCAAGGCAAGTATGCCCACAGTCCCCAAAGTACTTTCAGGACCACAACAATGGTGAGGCCTGGGGAAAAGTGAAGAGTAAGACCTTTAGCTTAAGACTGAGGCAAAGAATGAGAAAACATCCTGAATCTGGAAGTCAGGAAATATTGAGTGTGAGCTCAATCACTAATAACGCTGACAAAAGGGGAAAAGAACAGAGGGAAAAGGGAAAAAATGCATGTCAGTTATACTATTAGTGATATGGTAAAACGATCTCGGTGGGAGACCTCCAAATGATATAAGAAAAATGATCTCAGACCTCCGAATGATGTGGCGGAATGAAACTCCCAACCTACTATACGTACGGCGCGAGTTCGTGTTCTCTAAAATCGAAGAATGAATTTTAGGAACAACAGAGGGTAAGAGCAGAAGATATTTACTCTGTCTGAGGGACAGAAGGGGGCCCGAGTGAGTTGCCAGGGACTCTGTCATTTATAGGGACTTTTATAGAATAAAATCATGATGGGAAAAACTGGGAACTTGCAAGGCAGACGGGCATAAGGTGGGACATAACC
Source organism: Dasyprocta punctata (assembly GCA_004363535.1). Lineage (NCBI taxonomy): Eukaryota > Metazoa > Chordata > Mammalia > Rodentia > Dasyproctidae > Dasyprocta > Dasyprocta punctata. The sequence continues at coordinate 47,615 of RJWM01009329.1, forward strand.
ATGGTTAACCAATAAGATTAATTGCCCAGGTAAAATTGATTAAATCAAGGACAAATGGGGAAGCGGGTCACGTAGTAAGCGAGGGATGCTTAACAATAATGACTCTTTCTGTAAAAGGGTGGGATGCTGATTCCTGACTTCCTCAGGATGATATAGAACTATTTAGAATATCAGTCCTTAGCATATGGGTGTATTTGTTTTGCCATTTGTCTTGATATCTGGCCTGCATCAAGAGGTGTGGGTCTCTTCCAAGGTCACCAAGACCTCTGGTCCTCTGTGCCGGTTTTCTTGAGGGCCTAGTCGTGTCTGACTGCCTATAATATTTTTGTCTAACTCAGTTGCCTGTAAAATTAGTACCTCTTAGTTCGTTGAAAAGGAAAGTTTGTGTTATTATCAATCAGAGAAATTTTGATACCCATATCTTATACTCTGAATAACTATTTTAAAGATAACAATATGCAAAGTATTAACTATTGTTATTCTCCTATTATTTGATTATGAAATTTTGCTTAACCTTTTTTTCATAGAATAAAACAAATATGCTGACAGCCTTGGTAAAATCACTTAAATATACTGGTAATCACATTAAATCTAAATTGGTGAAATATTCTAGTAATAAATCAAAGAATGGCAATGTATTTTCTTTGTTTTATAATACACTCAAGCACATGCTGCTTATAAGAGACATACTACAAAGATACAAAGCAAATTTGAAATATAAGCATGGAAAAATACATCATGCAAACTTTAAAACAGGAAACATCTCTAAAGATAAAGAGAAATATTTTGTAATAATAAGAGGGCAATCCAACAGGAAGTTATCAGAATTCTAAATCTCTATGTATTCAGTAACATAGCTTCAAAACACATAAAGCAAAAAATGACAGAATTAGGAGAAGAAATAGGCAAACTTGGAATCATAGTAAACTTTAAAGTACTTCTCAAGTAAAAGAATGAAGCAAATACTAATATGTATCTCTCGCTTGCCTGGTAAGCACAAGGTCATGAGTTCGATCCCTGGTACCAAAAAAAAAAAAAAAAACAAAAAAAAAAGAAAAGAAAAAAATATGTCTCAACTTGAACACACTATTAATGAACTGGATTAAATTGTCATACATAAGACATACACAGAGTAGCACAACTGCATTCCTCTCAAGTGCACATGAAGGAGTGAAGCGGGAAGGGACCTTTGCTTCCGGAGAGCTTGTATCACTTAAACTATTAGTTTAATGAAGAGATAGAATCTAGAGAGTGTATACAAAAGAAAACTGAAAGTGTTAATTTACATATGAGAAATCAGATAGAAGATCTTGGGGCACCGGGGATCAAACTCACAACCTGGCACCTGTTAGACAGGCAATCGAGCCACTCAACTAAACTTCCAGCCCTAGTGTTTTTTGAGGCAGGGTCGCTCTATGTAGCTCAGGCTGGCCTTGCGCTGGCGGTGTAGCCCAAGCTGCCCTGGAGCTCACAACGCTCCTCCTACCTCGGCCTCCGCAGTGCTGGGATTAAAGGAGTGCGCCACCACGCCCCGCCGATAAAAGATATTTAAAGTTATCCTTCTGGTAAAAGATGAATCTTAAGTTGAAAGGAAGGAAGAGAAGAGGTGCAGTTTCCGTAATCCTGAAGTCAGATGCTGCATCGCACAGTAAACATCAGAGGAATTCACTTACATCAAACAATCCATTCATTAGCATTCTCTCACTGATTTAATAATTACCTCATAAATGCCTACGTTGTGTCATGTAGGTGCACGGCAAAGAAGACACAGAGCTCACCAGGACTTGTGCAGACGTAAGTGAAAAGAAAGTTATGTTCTGGTGAGTTGAGTTAAATTCAAATTAGCCCAGGGTAAAGAAATCCAGTTTCAGGAATGGGTAGTCATGCATGGAGATTTAAGGATTCTGGAAGAAATTGTCAAACAGAATCAAGAAAACATTTGTGGAGAGGACTGATTTAATTATAATGAAGACAGTGGAGAAACAGGGGAGTTAGGGAAGCCCAGCGAAGTAATGCAAAAATTAATCATTAAAAATAATAAGCTCTCTGTGTCTGGGCACCCACGCGGAGAGGCGATGAAGGGGGCTGTGTCTGGTTTCGGCGCCAGCAGCTGCGTAGGCTGAAAAGTCTCAGCCAAGAAGACCCGGGTCACGGTCTTCACCCTGTTCTCCCTCCTTTCCTTCTTCCTTCACTCCGGGGACCCTCGTGGGCCGAGGCAAAGTCTGCAATAAATAATGGAGTTCAATAACACTACATTGAAAAAAATGGGAACGAAACAAAATGGAAAAAGTAAAACAGTTGAGGAAGCAGAAAATTTGTGGTAGTAAAAGTACAAGACCAACACGTAGTGAATGAGAAGGGGAAGTATTTTCTGAAGTGGAAGGGATTCACAGATGCTGACAACACATGGGAACCTGAAGAAAATTTGAATTGTGCAGAGTTAATTGAAGCATTTCTTAATCCCCAAAAAGCTGGTAAAGAAAAAGATGGTACAAAAAGAAAATCTTTATCTGACAGTGAATCTGATAACAAATCAAAGAAAAAAAGAGATGCTGCTGACCAAATTAGAGGCTTTGCAAGAGGTCTTGATCCTGAACAAATAATTGGTGCCACAGACAGTAGTAGAAAATTGGTGTTTCTTGTAAAATGGGAGGATTCAGATGAGGCTGACTTGGTGCTGGCAAAAGAGGCAAATATGAAATATCCTCAAATCGTAATTGCTTTTTATAAAAAGAGACTAAAATAGCATTCTTGTCCAGAAAATAAAGCTCAATAACTCACATCATTTATATACATATATAAAATATTGGTCTTGGTTTTGATTTACTAGTGTGAAAAAAACAGCATTCTAGAGAAAAATCAAGTTTGCTATGTTGGTTTTGAAAGTAGTGTTTGGGAGAGTTGTTGGGTTTTGTTTGTTTTGCATCATGGATGTAGGAGGAAGCTCAGACAAGACCAGAGTCCCAGCTTATCCCAGTCCAAACTGGTGGCCCACAGAATTGTGAGCAAAATAAATTGTGGTTTCTAAATTTAAATTTTTTTAAAAGTATGATTTAAAGTGTAAAATTAACCCTTTACATAATTCTTAAGTGCACAGTTTAGAAGTGATCGCTATAACTACATTGCTATGTAACAGAGCTCTAAAAGGTTCTCATTTTGAAAACCTGAAACTCTATACCTATTAAAAACAATTTCCCATTCTCATAAACACCATTCAACTTTCTATTGCCATGATTTTAACTAAGTAGCTCATAAAGTAGAACACTTTGTCATTTTAAGGCTGGTTTATTTCACGTAGGATTATGCCCTCAAATTTTATAACATTGGGGCATGTGAAATTGTTGCTATTTTAAGGCACTACATTATATTTTGTGATTGTTTGTTAATTGCAAAAGTTAACTAATACAAGCCAGGCATTGTAGCACACACTTGTAATTTCAGCACTCTGAGAAGCTGAGCCAAGAGGATCCCAAGTTCAAGCCTTGGATAACTTAGGTACTTAGTGAGTCCCTGTCTCAACATTAAAAATAAATAAATAAAATTAAATTTAAAAAGAAAGAAAGAAAGAGTAAAGGATGATCTCAGTGAAAGGCCTTGGGTTCAATCACCAATACTGGGGGGAAAAAAGAATTAATACAAAAAGTGTTAGTTACTAAGTCTTCAAAATCTAATGTATATTTTGCACTGATAATACGTCACAGCTTGGACTAGCCATGTGGCAAGTGCTTAGTAGTCCCTTGTGACTATTGGCTACCATACGGGACAGCTCCACTCCAAAAAGACCAGCATGGAGCTAAAACCTGCCTTGCATTTTTAAAGCTCTCCCTAGTTTGCTTTCATTGATTGCATTTTGGGCATAAATCCTGTTTCTTTAGTGGTATGCCAGAGGGAGTGTATCTATTGTGACACAGACTTTTGTGGGAAGATGCTAGTCTTCATACTGTATGTTATGGTTGTAAAAATCTGGAGGAAAGTTGTGCATTTTTTCGCTGACTTTCTTGCCATTACAAATTATGTAACTAATTTCATTTTCCACTTTTCTTTAGTTAGAGAAATACAGAGCCAAATTTTCAGCCTAGAGATAACTTTCCCATAATGAGTTTAGTTTATTAGCAGTTTGTAAAATGCTGGTGCTACACAGAAGGTATGTTGTGAAATGTGCTGCAGCTGATAAAACAGCCACCTCACCTCCAAATGCTTACTCTACTAGCATTTTTTTTTTTTTAATGAAGTGGTGAGTCAGGAATTACAGACACGCAAGAGTGGAGCATTTGGAGGAATAATGGACTCTATTTAGAGAACTTATAGTGTGGTTCATTTATCTAGCCCAGGCAGTGGTGGCCAAGAGGACTGCAGAAACAGAACCCTAACAGTAGCTCTAGAAGCTGGCCTTAGGTTTCCTCAGCACTTGGTATAGCGGTATTGCCCTCGAGGGTCTGCACTTCTCTGTAAGTTTCTCAGGGTAGGTCTGGTGCTCCCTGCAACCTCAAGCCACCAAAGGAATGTGGGTGTCCTTAAAGGTTTTTGAAAAACTGAGAAAGGATGACAGCTTTTAACTATAGATCACTTACCCAGTGTGCAGATAAAGGGCATGGATAGTTATCAGAATTGTATATTGCAGGAGTTGTTGATCATGGACCTCTCCAAGGAGCCAAGTGTTACCTGTCAGCCAGCATACTCTCCTTCCAGTGACTGGGGTTCTCCAGCCTGGCATGTCCTTTCCTATCCTGTGCCAGCAAATCCGTGGCCTACTTCCTCACCACCCTAAGTAGAGTTGTGGTGCTTTCATCCCGGTCAATCCAGTTCAAAGCCCCCACCACCTCCACCAAACATTGCTTGGAGGTAGTGGGAGGCTGGCACTGGTAGCACATGCAGCTTGGGGCAGTCTGAGTGGGGGTCCAGTACCACACCAGAAGAGAAGCCACTGGTGGCTGTTGCACATTGCCCCAAGCAACCTTCCTCTTTGGATCACTGTCCACAGGCTGTGGGCCTTGCCCTGACCACCTGGGGGACACTCAGGTGGTCTCTACTCTGGCAATATTCCCTCATCCCCTCGCTGTCTTTGAGGTCTGAGCAGAGGGTGAGGGGCAGGGAAAGGACTGGGGGCCACCATGGGGAACCAACCAGACAGGAGCACCTGATGCCTTGAGGATTCTAAAGGAAGTGTACTGAAGTCACAGAGCGGGTCCTGAAATTTGGGTGCCATCCAACCCACTGCACTCCAATTTCCCCTCCATACTAAGATTCAGCCAGAAAGTGGGGTGGTCTCGGGTTGCCACATGGGCAAAGGGCCACACAGTGAGTGCTAAGATCTTGGATGCCAGAGTCAGTCAGCTTTGAAGTGCGTTTTTCCTTTTTTGGGCTATTTCGCTTTAGGAAAATCCTTTAGCGTTTATCCTGCTGATTTCTTCCGGTGTAAAGTGACCATGTAACATTTACAACATTCATGGAGTTGCTGTGAAGGTTCAATAAATTGATGCTTATACCTAGTGTTTAGGACCCTCAGAGCCCTGCTCAGAGGACAGCTCAGAGTGCTGCTTAGGTGTTTGATATGCAGCAGGAAGTAGGAAATTGGAGACAAGACCTGGGGGATCACCAAGAAGGACCTCAGCTGAACTTCTCTCCACCAGCCAGAATAGTAAGATAAGGAGGCATCAGGGTGTAAAGATTTTCAAAATGAAGATAATCTGGACACTGTAGAAGCCCAGGAAAATCAGGGAGAAGCCAGAGGCTTGATACACTATAATGGCTATAAAAAATATATGCAAAGTATGTCAAATCCACAAGAAATTAAGTTCACATTCTGTTTTTGTCACTAGCTCACAGAATGACTAGGCTAGCACCTTGCATAAATACGGGTTTTCCTTTTTTGCTGATCCTTCATGATCATTCAGCCTGTGATGAGATGTCTGATCAGCAGTTCTGAAAGCCTTCACATATTTCATCAATCAAACTCAAATGCATTTGAAGATTAAAGGAGACATTAAAATTGTCACTTTTGAAATGTTTTTTACTGTAAAATATTATACCAATGAGCTTATAAAATAGTCCTACTAAAATTGTTTTCAAATTTTTTCTAGATGAAAAATGTTTGTATAGTAAATAAAAATTCTAATTATTCTTGATACATGGTCAAGAACTTCAGTTTCACCACCATATTTGTAATACTGTATCACTGAAGCTTTTCAGAATAAGAGATTTTCCAAAAACTGTTTCTCATAGTATTGCCTATAATTTTCTTCAAAGTTGCTTTTCATGGTTAATCAATTGAAAAACTTTACTATGTTTTAATTTCTAGGACTACAATAACAAAGTTGAAGGAATCTGACCTCTGCCATCCTGACCAGAGACCCCTAAACTGGTTATGAGTTTTTCTTTTTCTTTCTTTTTTAAAAATTTTTTCTTTTAAAGAGAATAAAACCAAGTAAAATAAAACAATATAAAGCCAATCAAAACAGAACAGTGTAAGTGATACAGGGTTTCAAAACAAGATAATAGGAAATCAGCAATGGCTACCGTAATGGCTCTTGTTGCTTTCAAAATAGCTGCCCATACCATCAGACACAGGAAAATCCAACAAAACAGAACAGGATAGAACCAATAAAAACAAAACAATGAACACAATACAGGACTTCAAAACAAGATAATAGTAAATCCAAAATAGCTACCATAATATATCTTGTTATCTTTGAAATAGCTGCCCATGCCATCAGACATAGCAAAATCAAACAAGAGAAAACAAAATAAAACCAAACCAAACAAAATAATGAAGATGATACTGGATTTTAAAACAAGATAATAGGGAATTCACAGTGGCTACCACCTTCAGAAGGAGATCCCCCATAGATGCTGTACTGTGTATTGTTATCCTCTAAATAGATGATCAGATTACCAACTTCAGGTCTGCAAAGTCAATGAAACACTAAACACTACAAGTATTAAGTTGTATTTTACTTCGATAGCTATCCTCTCATTCTGTATTTCTCCAGATTAACCAGTCACTCACACAGGTGGGCTGGTGGTGGTGGGGAGACCTTGGCTCTTCTTGTCTCTCAGCCTGCATGCTGGGAGGGGCTGGCATCTGATTTTCCTCCCTGTGGCCTGCACATGGTGCCAGCTCACAGGAAGTGGCTAGCTTCTTGTTCTCCTCCCTGTGACCCACGAATAATGCCAACTAATAGGAAGGGGCTGGTGTATGCTGGACATTAAGTTTTTTTTTGTTGTTGTTTTTTTGTTTTTTTTTTTTCAGAATGAACAGGGACACCTAGACTGGTCAATCACAAGAAGCAGGACAGAGATGACTCCTTTGACAGTTCTGACCTGGTTTGTGACACTCATTATTGCTGACTTCATGCTGTATTAAATGTATTTGTTTTCCATGCTGAACTGAAAAACACCTTATCATACCAATGACTTCTAAGTTAAATTTATTTATGATGGTAAACTGTGAGGCTCAAGCACTGGGCTTTCACCTACTTGTTTACCAGCTACTTGTGATAAGATGTCCATGCTAATCCAACATGAGGCAACTGACATTGTTATGTATGTGTTACTTAGAGATGTTCAAATAGTGTGCTGTCCAGGCAATGTTACATAAGATACATTCCTCTTAGATGACACCCTACAGAAGGATGACAAATTTAAATAAAAGTTTCTTCATGTCATTTAATTATGTCATCATGATTGTTACGCTGAAATGTGATCTCAAGTTTTCTCAGTGAAGCTTTGTAATAGTTATCTGTTAACATTCTGTAGGGATTCAACCTCTAAGACAACCATGACTGCTAAAGAAATAACAGCCTCCTGGTCATACTACATATTTCAAGATGCTTGATATTTAGATAAGATATTTTATCTCCTGTGTCCAACAACTGGTATTTGGAGACCAAAGCTAGAATGGTAACTGGGCTAAGAGGGCAGTCAATATTTTGGCCCTGGACCCTCAAGGTCCACAAGTACTCAGGACATGAAGGGACCTTTTTCAATAGGATCCTACAATTTTGGTGAATTCCTCAACCTCCTGAATAGTGATATTGTTGAACCACAGAGGACAAGAGTCAACCAATGTATGGTGTGTGTTATGGTTGGTATACTGTGTCAACCTGAGAAATTTAAAACTTTAACTAAGAGACTCAGCAGGAAGCCAGAATCCTTACTTTGTAAATATCCTCATCCTGTGCAAGAGGAGATCACAGAAATTTTGTGAGTGCCACATCTGCCCTGGGGGCCAGGGGTGGCCTATATACAATATAAGGGAGGAAAAGAGGCTGATCCTCCACTTTTGCTCTGGCTGCTTTTGCTCTAGCTGCTGCCTTGAAGTGTTGCCCCTGGGCCAGGCCACCCTGCCTTGGAGCCAGCTGATAATAGACTGAAACCTCCACAAACAGTAAGCGAAGTAAACCTTTCCTTCCCTCTTTTTTGGTGTTGGGGATTTTGTCCCATCAATGAGAGAAAAGTAGCCAAGATAATGTGCTAAAAGGAAAATCACCAACCATGCTTCCAGAGAAAGTCACATGGTCAAGCAAGACTGTGACCCATCCGGGCAATCAACAGATGAAGGAGCTGAGAGACCCTGCAGAGGGTTCCAAAACTAATGACTGAGGAAACTTGATCTTGATAGATTAACAAAAGTTTAATTTTAATTAATACAAATCTCACTTTAACTTGGTGTTGAACAACTGCTGGAAAAGCACGGTATAGCCAAGAACATGTTAAAGTAATAATAATATAGGCTCAACATAAAAGGGGGCTCCAATCACTGAACCTTGCTGACAGTTTCCAGTGATAGCCACAGATAGGCCTAAGAGCCAGATGGTTACACTTGCTGTTCCAGTCCCTTAAGAACAGTGTCTGGATGTGACTCTTTTCCCAATCTACCTCCATTCTGGTGCTCATACTTTAGTCATAGGTGCTTTAATCTTTTGGTAAAGTTTGTTTATTCTCACCTAGAGACTGCCAGTCTCCCAGTGATCATGGTGATATAGGGGAACGAAACTCCCGACCTACTATATGTCCAGTACAAGTTCTTGTTCTCTAAAATCAAAGAATGGATTTTAGGAACAACTGAGGTTAAGAACAGAAATATTTATTGAGAGAAAGAAAGTTTCTGTCTCTCTCTTTGAGAGAGAGACAGAAGGGTCCCAAGTGGGTTGCCAAAGACTCTGTCTTTTCTAGTGACTTTTATAGAGTAAAACCATGATGGGGAAACTGGGAACTTGCAAGACAGATGGCTTTGAGGTGGGACAGAACTGTGGTCAACCAATAAGATTAATTGTTTAGGTAAAATTGACCAAATCAGGGACAAATGGGGAAGCGAGTCATGTAGTAAGCGAGCATTCTTATGGATCAGTGACTTTCTGTAGTGAATTGGGACGGTAATTCCTGGATTCTCAAGATGATCCATACCTAATCCCTAATGTCTATACTTAGGGTGTGGTTGCATTTGTTTTGCTTTCTGCCTTGCGATCTGGCCCACAGCAAGGGATGTGTGTCTATTCCAAGGCCACAAGACATTTGGTCCTCTGCACTGGTTTCTTTGAGGGCCTAGCCCCATCTGACTGCCTATATAATATTTCTAACTAACTCAGTTGCCTGTAACAGTGGAACCAATGATAAAATGATAAAAGTGCCTGGGATCTATTGCCACCACAAAAACTCTGCCCAAGGGGGCACATATATGACGCTTCATGAATTATGTTGTACTTTTATTCCAGATAATCATGATAATGTAACTTCAGTTCTGCAGAAAATAGACACCAAGATCCATGCAGTACAACAAATGTCTTGGGACTCCCTGCAGAGTTCATGGGATTCATGCAAGTCCGCTATCCTATCTTAGATTTTTCCTTTTGCAGTGCCTGTCCTCCTCTTTCCACTCATTTGTTTATTATTGCCATGCCTCATCAATCTGTTTCAAAGATTTTTCACCAAGAGGATTGCAGCCATTTCACAATCATTTGCCAAAGACCACATCATTTGACTATGCTTCTTCAGTCCACCTGAAACTTCAACAATCCCCTTCCCTAGTCAGCAGGAAGCAGTTAAGGAAAAAAAAATACATTGTTAATTTTCCTTATCTCACCATAAAATCTGGAATAAAGGAATCCCATTATTGCTATTCTGATTGGAAACACCTCTAAACTGCCCCCCCCAGTAGAGCTGCATCTAGTGACTTCTAACATTATCAGTCCTGCTACTGATAGCAACCACTATGCTTTCCCAAGTCTCATCCTTGGGCAACCATTCTCACTTGTACTCTCTCAAGCCTTTTTTTTTTTTTTTTTTGTCTTTTTGAAACAGGGTTTCTCTATGCAGTTCAAGGTGGCCTTGAACTCACTCTGTAACCCAGACTGGCCTTGAAGTTGCAGCTGTCCTCCCGCCTCAGCTTCCCGAGTGCTGGGATTACAGATGTATGCTACCACACCCAGCTTCTCAAATCTTATTCTTGGCAGGTAGCCACAACATCCTTTCCCTGAATTCCCTCCTTCATATGACCCTACAAATGACTCTGTAGCCTGTATGAGACTTGCTGGTCTGTTGTCTAGAGCAAAAGTTGTTTCTCTCAAGTTTGTTCTGATATAAACCAGTCTTGTCAAGCTCTTAACTCTGTTTCTTGTTTTCCTTTTTCTTAAAAATGTACCAGAGACTAAGTGGCCTAAACAACAGCATTTATTTTCTCACAGAGGCTAGAAATCCAAGATCCAGGTTTCTCTTAAAGACCTGTCCCAGTGCCTCGTGGGTTATCTTCTCCATGTATCTTCACATGGTCTTCCCTTCCCTCTTCCTTCTGCTTATAAATCATCTTCTCCATGTATATTCACATGATCTTCCTTCTGTGTATGTCTGTGCTCTAATTTCGCCTTATGAAGACACCACTCAAATTGGATTAAGTCCTAACCAAATGACCTCATTTTATTTCAACTACTTTTTTAAGGGTCCTAGTACAGTTAGAAATAATAGAGCTAATGAATTCACACCCTTCTATCCATTCCATTTTAAGTAGCATCCTGGGGGCCATTCCTCCTTCCATGGTCCTAAGAGAGGTAGAAAATTAAGAAACAATAACTCAGGAAATCTCTGATGCTCTAGGCAAAAGCATATGCCGAGTCGGATCTCATTATCTTCAGTCTCCTTTACCCTACTCAAGTCTCATTAAAGGTGCATAAATAAGAACTATATGTCATGCTGTTGTGGGAAACTTCCCAAGCCAAGCCAAGCCAAACCAAACCAAACCGAAAGGAAGACTCTTTGAACTGAGGCAATAAGGCAGCATTTAATCTTTATACCAGCAGACTATTGGATTTTCACGCCAGTAGACTGTTGCAGGGATAATTCTTCCTAAGCGACCATCCTAAATCAGGAAGGAATTTAGTCTATATAGAATTAGAAGTGGGAGGTACAAAGCAAGTGACCAAATGTTACATGATTGGTTACATACATTGTATCATATATTGACAGACAGGCTAGTCTTGAAACAATAGAAACACTCCTGGAACCAGGGGATGGGGCTTTTATAGAATAAACACAGTTAAGGGCATTACCATAACATAGAAATGTTCTGGAGAGAGGGCCTTTATTGAACGAGCACAGATCAGTCCAGGGTGCCTTAAGGTATAGACAGTTACTCTGACTTAGTGCTCCTCTGCAGCTGTGCTGTGGACACTGGTCGGGGTCAGTTGAATTTAGCAGAAACAGCAGAACAGCAACTTGTCAGAGACCTCTAATTGATCATGAAATATCTATAAGTTTATCTTTTCATGAATGTGTTTCTACATTGTAACTTTGCCCCAACATTGCATGTAATTAAGATCAGAGTGAATTTTGGGACAAGCATGCATGTTGGGAGCCTCTGAGATAATGCAGCACCTGTCAACCATTCCTGTCTGTCTTACCTACCAATTCTGGGGAGGCACCTGGACTGAGGTGCATATTCTTTAAATTCTGAAAACCTGATTTATCTGCACACTCTGTGCTGTGTTCTGTGTGCAGTGCTTTTACTATCGTGTCACCCCAATATCACTTTTCTGTTAGTGACATATCTTTTGTTGGCATGGACTTGTCTTGAGCATAATTTCTTGTACTCTTCAATAAATTTAGCTACTTTTCATTTGCCTTTTGGATTGTGTGCCTGCAATTCTTTGCCTTTCATATGCAAGAGCCTGAATTATGCCTGCCCATCACCCAATAACTACTCTAGCTCCAAAGATAGTCTCACATCCTGTGCTAGTGAGTATTAATATTTCAACACATGGGTTTTGGAAAGACACAATTCATCCCAAAACAATTTTGTATACTAGGAAAGTTATAATGGAGAGATTTAATTGAGAAAAACTTTTTTCATAGATGCTCAGAACAAATTCTGTTTTCTCTGTTTCTGTTGAGACCATCTGAAGAATATTTTCATTTATAATTTTTTAAATTATGTTTAAGTATTTCAACTGAAATAGTTTCACAGGTGCTTTTATTTTTATCTATCCAAAGCACCTTTCTTCAACAAGCGCTTACAAGACAAGTAAATTATCTCTATGACTCTTAGGAATTAGAAGCTGCAAGATGTTAGGCCTCTTTGGTTTCTTTCCAATGCAATATAGCAATAAATGTATTCAATTAAAAGTAGCAGTTGAAAAAATAACAACTCCATCAAAAGACTCTTCTCATCAATTGAAATAGTCCAAAGTATAATTATAGAATTACAACATTGTATATTCCACAGTGACACTGTGATTTTTCATTTAATTTAATGCCTCTTTCAAAATCTCATTATTTACAACATTAATATTAACTTACTAAAATGTCAAAAATTAAAAAGTTTTCAGCTTCCTTTATTCAATATTTTGTTGTGGGAAAATTTCCAAGTCAAATCAAAAGGAAGACTCTTTGCACAGAGGAGAAAGAAGGCAGCATTTGAACTTAATCTTTACACTGGCAGAACTTTGCAGAATTATTCTTTATACCAGTGGACTATTGCAGGCTCATTCCCAAAGGCAGCAGCCCTCAGTTTACAAAGAGTTTAATTTATACAGCATTTGTAAGTGGGCAGTACAAAGCCAGTGACAAACTGTTATATAATTGCTTACATGCATTGAGTCATATATTGACAGGCAGGCTAGTTTTGAATAGATTTGTTGGAACAAAGGAATTGTTTATCATAATATAGAAACATTCTGGGACCAAGAAGAGGGTTAGGGTGAGCATAGTTAAAGGTGTCCTTGACTAACCCAAGATGATTTAAAGTATAGACAATTTCTCTGACTCAGTGCTTATCAGAGGTCTACAGCTGGGCTTCAGACACTGTCAAGGTCAACTGAGTTCAACAGAAGCAGAAGAAACTTGGCCAAATTCTCCTAATTTCTCTCCAATTTGTATCATGAAATACCTGTAAGTTTGCTATTTTATAAATGTGTTCTTACACTATAATTGTGTCCCAACAACGTCAATGAAAAATGCATAGCCAGATTTGAATATGATACAACAAAAATTGAGAATTATGTACCTAAAAACATACAATTCCATTTAGGGACACATCAAGCTAATTAAAAAGTAATTTTCCAATGAACTGAACATTTTAAAAATCCAAATGATAATACATGGCAAAGAGTGGAATCTCATACTGATATAGGAAAACGATCTTGGTGGGAGACCTCCAAATAATATAGGAAAAATGATCCCAGACCTCCAGATGATGTGGGGCAATGAAACTCCCAACCTACTATACGTATGGCACGAGTTCGTGTTCTCTAAAATTGAAGAATGAATTTTAGGAACAATGGAGGGTAAGAGCAGAAGATATTTATTGAGAGAAAGAAAGCTTCTGTCTGAGGGACAGAAGGGGGCCCGAGTGGGTTGCCAAAGATTCTGTCATATTTAGGGACTTTTATAGAGTAAAACCATGATGGGGAAAACTGGGAACTCACCAGGTAGCCGGGCATAAGGTGGGACATAACCATGGTTAACCAATAAGATTAATTGCTTAGGTAGAATTGATTAAATCAAGGACAAATGCGGAGGCGAGTCACGTAGTAAGCGAGTGATGCTTAACAACAATGACTCTTCCTGTAAAAGGGTGGGATGCTGATTCCTGACTTCCTCAGGATGATATAGAACTATTTAGAATATCAGTCCTTAGCACATGGGTATATTTGTTTTGCCATTTGTCTTGATATCTGGCCTGCAGCAAGAGGTGTGTGTCTCTTCCAAGGTCACCAAGACCTCTGGTCCTCTGTGCCGGTTTTCTTGAGGGCCTAGTCCTGTCTGACTGCCTATAATATTTTTGTCTAACTCAGTTGCCTGTAACAATACTGCTATGCAGATGTATGTATTCTTTTAATCAGCACCAGTGCTGTTCAAAATATTTAAAAATTTGATGTTTTATTTTGAATGATGAAATATTAGTTTTGGGGTACACTTTAATGAATGAATTGTAATCTATAATCAATACCCAGAACACTTGTGCTATAGGTTTGTTAATTTAGAAAAAACTGTTTCGGCTGGGAGTGTTGCTCAGTGACAGAGTGGTTGCCTAGTGCACAAGTGTTACAGACAGCTAAATAATTTAGAAATATTACAGGCAGTTGGACAGGGTTAGGCCCTGGGAAAAGGTCAGTACAGAAGACAATTGTGGTTGGGGGCACATTCATTGATGGTCAGGCCTCAGGATAGAGAAATGAATACACCCACATCCTCTAAGGAGGAACAGCAGTCATTCATATTCCAAATAGGCTTCAATACTTTGGGTGGGAGACCAAAACCTCTCTGTCCCCGCACTGCTTCCAGGAAAAGACCTTGTTTGGTGGACGTACACTTGCTACGTAACTTGCTTCCCCATTTAATCAACATTACCTAAGTGATTACACTCATAATCTCATTGGTCGACCATAGTTTTGTCCCACTTCATCCCCACCTTGTGATTTCCCACTGGATCAGTGTTACCTAAGAACTACATTTGTAATTTTATTAGTTGGTTATTGTTTTGCCCCACCTTATACCTGGCTAACTTGGTGCTTTGTTCTATAAAATGCCCTTGAGAAGCAGAATTCCTGAGGCTAACCACTTGGGACTCCCTTTAGTCTCTCTTAGACAGAAGCCATCTTTCTCTCAATAGTTTCTACTTTTAACTTCCATTGTTCCTAGAATTCATTCCTCAATTTTAGAGAACAGGAACCTGGCATATCAGACATCTAGCAGGCTTGGAGTTATATATTCCTTATATTATTTGGATTATTTGGAGATCCTATATCATACTCCCTATGTCACAAGAGCCTGGGTTTCATCCCCAGCAACAACAAAAATGGAATATTGTTTTATATAATGTTGTGTTCAATATTTGAACACATCAATATTTGAATTCATCATCATATCACCAGAAAAGTAATTTCAATGCTGAACTTTTAAACTGAATCCACAATGGCATTTATAATGAGGTAAGATGTTTTGTTTTTGACAATATGGAACACCAAAAAAAACCACTTTACTTTGATTTTGTGAGGTGAGTGGAGAAAACTCCAAAATGCACACATTATTAGAATTAACTTACCAGATTTTTTGTTTGAAGCATCTAATGATACTTATATTAATTTGCTATTATCTAAATGCTTATAAAGTTGTTCTGTAAATAGAGCTCCATTTTCTATGCAAGTATACATGCAAATATACAACTTAGAATACAAAAACAAATCAACTGAAACATCAGTCATTTGATCTACCTAAATAAAAGTTTCTGCTTTACTGATCATCTTAGTCCATCCTGGCTACTATAACAAAATATCATAAACTGGTTAACCTGTTAAACAATGGAAATGTATTTCTCATAGTTGTGAAGGTTGGGAGTAGACAGATTTGGTGTTTGGTGAGGGTGCTCTTTCTGTTCATAGATAGCATCTTCTCACCTGGAAAAAGGGGTTAGCTAGCTCCCCCGGGTTTGTTTTGTAAGGACGCTGATCTCAGTCACCTCCCAAAGTTCTTACTTCCCTGTGTCAATACCTTGTGAGTCAGGATTTCAATGAATTTGAGGAGAATACCAACACTCAGCACCTGGTTATGTAAACAAACAAACAAACAAAAACCAACCAACTAACAAACAGAAAAACTGAAGACCTGTGGTAACTACCTTTATGAAATCATCATCTTTAGGTCAAATTCTCTAAAAATTATCACAGTTCTGATTCATCTAATGATGGGGATAAGTTCTAAGACATGCATCCTTGGGCAATTTTACTGTACAAATATCAACGTGTACTTACAGAAACCTAGATAGTTCAGCCTATTACACATCTACACTACATGGGATAGCCTATTGCTCCTAGGCTACACACCTGTACAGCATGTTAGTGTTCTAAATATCATAGGCAAGTGTAGCACAATGATATTTGTGTATCTAAACATTGAAAAGTTATCATAAAAGATAAAAATAGCCACACTTGTATAGGGCAATTATATAAATGCAGCTGGCAGAACTGGACGTTGCTAAGAATCAATAAGAAGTGATAAGTGAATGTGAAGGCCTTAAGGTCTTACTGTAGACTTTATAAACTCTGTACACTTAGGCTACACTAAATTTATAAACAACCCATTTCTTTCTCTAATAAGAAACTAACCTTAGCTTTTTCTTTTTCTTTTCTTTTCTTTCTTTCTTTTCTTTTCTTTTTTCTTTCCTCGCCTTTGTTTCTTTTCTTTTCTTTTTCCTTTTCTCTTCTTTCTTTTCTTTTTCAAATAGGGTCTCTCTATGTATTCCAGGCTGGTTTTAACTCTCTATCAATGTATCTGATAAATCTGTCAGGCACTCTTGGTTTCTGTGCGATAGGCAAAGAGTAGATTAACAATGGTTAATATATTGTATATTGTTATCTTCAAAGTAGTTGCTCAGGTTACAAGATATAGGCAAAAAAATGATCAAACAATGAAAGCACAAATTATTCTTTTTGATGAACTAGTAAGATTAGTAGTATAATTATCTATTTTGCATATACAAATATATACAATTATGTACATATACATTTATAGTAGTATGTATACAATTATAGTAGTAGCATAATTATCTATCTTATATGTATATATATATACATATATACAATTATATATGCATAATCTTTTCCCTTCTTTCTTTTCCCCTCTCCCCCATCCCAGTTGTTCTTTCCTTTTGAGCAGTTTCACTTTCACAATATCTATTGTACCTTCTGGATTTTATTTATCCTTTAAGTTTTTTACACTAGGGAGACAATATGATGTTTGCACATGTGAGTCTGATTTATTTCACTATGCTTTTGGTCTCAAATTGCATCCATTTACCTATAAAAGCCTCAGTGTGCCCCTTCTTTATAGCTAAGTAGTACTCCATTGTATAAAAATACCACATCTTTTTTATCCATTGCATGGTTGATGGGGGTTTGGGTTGTTTCCAAGATTTAGTTATTAAAAATTGTGCTGCTATAAACATGGATGCACATATATCACTGGGGTATGATGTTTTCAATTCTTTTTTATTTTAAACACACTGAAGACTTAAAAAAAATACAAAGAATCAATGAATTAAAGAGTTGGTTCTTTGAAAGATGAAATAAAATTGACCAATCCTTGGCCAACCTTATCATAAAAGAAAAGAAAAGACTCAAATCCATGCAATTAGGAATGAAAAGGGCAAAATCACAACAGACCCTATAGAAATCCAGAATATCATCTATACCTACTTTGAAAACTTGTTTTCTAATAAGATGGAAAATACAGAAGAAATAGACTCCTAGATACATAAGAATTACTAAAGTTGAATCAAGAAGATATAAAAATCCTAAACAACCCAATATCAATAAATGAAATTAAGGATGTAATTAAAAACCTATCAGCAAAAAAGCCCAGACCCTGATCAATTCACAGTTGAATTCTACAAGAAATTTAGTGAAGACCTAACAGCACTGTTTCTCAAACTCTTTAATGAAATTGAAAGGGAAGCAATACTCCCAAATTCATTCCTGGAAACAAGCATTACTCTGATTCCAAAACCAGAGAAGGACCAAACTAAGAAAGAGAATTACAGGGCAATCTGCCTAATGAACATTGACACAAAAATCCTTAGTAAGACACTGGCAAACAGACTGCAGCAAATAGTGAAAAAGATTGTACACCATGATCAAGTGGGATTCATCCCAGGGATGCAGGGATGGTTCAACATACGTAAATCCATAAATGTAATGTGTCATATTAACAGAGCCAAGTATAAAAATCATATGATTATCTCAATAGATGCAGAAAAAGCTTTTGACAAAGTCCAGCACCCATTCATGATAAAAACTCTACAGAAAATTGAAATAGATAATCTCTATTTCAATCTGATCAAACCCATCTATGGCAAACCAACACCCAACATCATACTAAATGGACAAAAACTGAAAGCTTTCACTCTAAAATCAGGAACAAGACAAGAATGTCCATTGTCTCCACTCTTATTTAACATAGCCCTGGAAACTTTAGCCAGAGCAATTAGACAAGAGAAAGAAATAAATGGAATAAAGGTAGGAAATGAAGAAGTTAAACTACCATTATTTGCAGATGACATGACACTCTACCTAGAAGATCCCAAAAACTCCACCAAAAGACTTCTAGATTTAATAAGCAGATTTAGTAATGTAGCTAATTACAAAGTCAATACTCAAAAATCAATAGCCTTCTTGTACACAAATAACAATCTCACTGAGAGAGAAATCAGGAAAACAATACCTTTTACAATAGCATCCATAAAAATGAAATACTTAGGATTCAATCTAGTGAAAGATATAAAAGACCTCCATATTGAAAACTATTTCCTAATTATTTATTTTTCTTGAACTATTTTGAGTGGTTTTATTTTTAAGTTTCCTTTTTGGTAAGTTCATTATTGGTGGACAGAAATATTATTTATTTTTATGTATTGATCTTATGTATTGATATGAAATCAACACATAAAACCTGAACATCCCTTACAAAACACTGCTGAATTATTTTAGCTCTAGTAGTATTTTGGTGAAGTATTTAAGATCTTTTATGCAGAGAATTGTCATCTTCAAATAAAGATAGCTTGACTTGTTCCTTTCTTATACGTATTTCTTTTATTTTTTTCTCTTGCCTGATAACTCTGACCAATGTTTGGAGTACTACATTGAAATAGGAGTGGTGATAGTGAATATTCTTGTCTTGCTCCTGATTTTAAAGGAAGAGCTTTCAGCTTTTCCCTGTTTAATATGATGTTGGCAGCAGGTTTGTCATAAACTGATTTTATTGGATTGAGAAAAACAATGACCTCTTTCATTTTTTAAATTGCTTGTACCTAGTAGTTGACTAGTCCTTGATGAAGTATATATTGAGTCCTGTTCTGTGGCTGATACTGGAAAGGTAGGGGTCAAACCAAATCTTCTGTAATTTTACTTGGGGGAAATGACCTTATCCTAGTTCACCACAATTATTCACTTTCACTCCTACAGAAGCCTCAAGTACTTGGTTGGCCTCTCCTCTCTTCCCTGCTATAATATGAACTCAAGGGGACTGCAACAGAGAAAGGAAGCATAACAATATCTGACTTCAAGATGTACTACAAAGCCTTAGTGATAAAAGTGGCATGGTGCTGGAATAAAAACATACATGGATCATTGGAACAGAACTGAGAATACTGAAATATCCCCTGGACACACTCAGCTACTTGATCTTCAACAAAGTGCCACAAGTATAAATTGAAGACAAGATAGCCTATTCAACAAGTGGTGCTGGGAAAACTTATTATCTATGTGTAGAAGATTGAAATGGACCCTTATCTCCCACCATATACTAAATTTAAATAAAAATGAATCAAACATCTAAACATTAAAGCAGAACTATTAGACCTGTTGCAAGATAAAATAGGTAAAACACTTGGAGACATAGGAAAGGATTTTCTAAACAAAAACTCAATTACACACAAAAAAAATAGCAGCAAGAATCAAGAAATAGGATTATATCAGACTAACAAGTTTCTGTACAGCAAAATTATGAATAAGTAGAGTGAAGAGACAGCATACATGATTGGAAAAACTTTTTGGCAGCTACTCATCAGACAGGAATAATATCTAGATTATACGAAGAACATTCCAAAAATTAAATCACCTAAGATTACAGATCCAGTGTGGAAATGGGCAAGGGAAATGAACAGACACTTCACGGAGGAAAAAATACAAGCAGTCAACAAATACATGAAAAAATGCTCGACATCTCTGGCATTTGAAGAATGCCAATTGAAACAACTCTAAGATTTCATCTCACTCCAGAAAGAATGGAGATCATTAAAAAATCAAACAATAACAAATGATGGTGAGGTTATTGTGAAAAATTCCCATTGTTGATGGGAATGTAAGCTAGTGAAACTATGGAAGTCAATATGGAGATTTCTCAAAGATCTGAAATTAGAAATTCCACATGACCCATTTATCTCCCTGCTAGATATCCTCTCTAAAGAGCTTAAGACATCATGCTGCAGTGATATATGAATAGCAATGCTTATAGCAGCACAACTCATAATAGCTCAATCCTGGAAACAGCCTGTATACCAATCAACAAATTATTGGATAAAGAAAATGTATCTATATATAATGGAATGATACTTTGTCATAAAGAATGACAAATTTGTTTTTTTTTTTTAATTTTATTTAAAAGAAAATGGACACAGAAGATAGAAACAAAAAGCATGAAAGACAAACAACAACAACGACAGATCTGATACAATTACACTGTAGGTTTACACTCTGAGGTGGTTGAAGTTTGACAGTAGTTACAATATCACATATCGTTACCTTCATAGGGGTTGATCATATTGACAGACATAGAC
>RJWM01009330.1:0-68443 GCA_004363535.1 Dasyprocta punctata
CCATGCATGTACTCGACAACACTGACTATAACTCAAATTAGCAATGTTTGAACTAAATTGTTAAGTATTAACTGATTTACTCTATTACTGCAACAGAGTTCTTGATGCCTGTAAGAACTTCATAAGTTAAAAATACTTATCTCAGTATAACCTATTTCCTAGAAAAAATGCTAAAATGTAATGTATTTGCTTTCTCTCATGGTCTTCTATAAAGGAAAATAGTTATGTCAGAAAAATTTATAAGAATTCTTTTCATTTTATTTTCTATTCTAAAGCAATCTGTAATTGGTATCACTGAATACCAAGATGATATACTCAAAAGCAACAAATATTTAAAGAGAACATGTTGATGGTCTGAAAATGGGCATTGCTGCTTGATTCTGTTTTGGTAACTTACAATTCTTCACCTACTCAGTAATCAATGGACAGGGTTTGATGCAGTTTTGAAAATATTAAGAGTTAACTTTGGGGATCTTGTTTAAAACACTGTTAAATTCTCTGAGATTTGCTCTCCTCTCTGTGTTGGTAATGCAATCCTCTCCCACTCCCAGAAGCTGAGTAGTAAAGAATAACCCGACCTGGGGAAGAGCGAATCCAATAACCTTATGGTGGAGGATGAGAAGACAAGGTAAGATATCTTTGTATTCCCAGCTCTGACTAACTGAAACCACATTCATTTCTTGTTATGGATTAAAAACTGGTGGTCAGCTTAGCACCAGCTGAATCACATCAGCATGGTGCTGAGTAAAGATGGTCCACCTGAGGGAAGTTACCAGCAAAAATAGAGATGTGGAGAAGAAGAGCAGGGCGTTGTGGGTTCTTTCAAGAGTTGCTGTTCGAGCCGATGGTTTTCCTGGAGGAGCTTGTCCTGCTGGCTTCCTCAATATGGATTCGGCCATTATCATCAGAAGAGCTCGGGACCTCATCAATGAGAGTGACTGTGGTTCACCTTGGGGGAGTTCTGCTCCTCACATTGAGCATTGCTTCCTGGCTCCGGAGGGGAGGATGTGTGCTGGAGAAGCTTGTCACACTGGGCAATACGCTGTACTCTGTTATCATCAGAGGAGGGCAGGACCTCGTTGCCACTGAGGATGGCTGTGGAACCCTTCAGGGCAGCCCCGTTCCCTATTTTGAGCGTGACTTCTCAGCTCCCATGTAAAACCCTCAACCCACTGCACAGCTCCTTCACCCCGCTAGCATAGACTTTCTAGTTCTACCGCTGACCTTTGGCCTTCCCAGCACAGAACCGTAAATATACTGGCGTGAGTCCTTACTGTGGGCTCTTAGATTTCCAGTTGGATTTGTGGGAGGTATTGTCATGCATTTTGGGTCTTTAGCTGGACTCATGCAGGACATTGCTGTGAGATCCAGGACCTTGCCTGAATATCCTGGGTCTTTAGTGTTGTGGACAGATTTTCTTGCATTTTCTGGTGTTTAACTTTGGGTGACCGTCGTAAAACAGTATTACAAATTCTGTTTCCTGTAACCCCTGACTACAACATTTCTGTTCTGGACCCAGGGAGATGGCAGTGGCTTGGTGGTAAGAGGAAAGCCCAGGAGAAAGAGAAGTAATGGTGGCTGAGTGGGGCTGTGTCTCTCAGATACAGGGTCTGAATGCTGCTGATGGCTCTGGCCACACACACCTGGAGAGCAGAGGTGACTCCAGCTATTCTGTGAGGCTGATCTTGGTCAATAGCACTGGCCCCTGGAGAAGCTCCTCCTGCAGTGAGTAAGGGAGCAGAGTTAGCCACTCCCAGCTAGGGAGAAGGGTCCAAAAAAACTGGTGAGGCCTTGTGATGGAAAGGTGAGCTCAGGGTTATGGGTCTTGCTCATTGTCCAAGAAAGACTGAGAAGACCCTCTGTAACTTGGGCTATCCCATTTGGGCACCAAGAAGGCATTACTCAAATGAAGAGAACAAACAAACAGTAGGAAGAATGGAATTAGTCTTCCTAGATCACAACTCCATACTTTGCCCATACTGAACCTTTCCGCCAAGTCTTTCTCAAATCATAGATACCCAAGATAATGCAATAAAATGTTCTTACCAATGGTATCATAAGCAAGATAATGCTGCACCATTGTGACAATCTAGGAGGAATTTTGACCTTTCCATCTAATTTCATTCTAAATAAATGAAAGGCTACTATCTTACATAGGTTACTATCACAAGGTCAGGGCAAAGGAAATCAAATTCTAATTAATGAGTCCGTAAACAAAAACATCTGAACAGTTACAGGTAGGATTAGTTGACACACTTGAAATCGCCTCCAGGAAATCCAGTCAATCAGAAGCTTTATTCTCAATCTAGAATACTACAGAATGTTCTAATAACCAATGAAAACAGTATGGGGCAGTTAAGTTTATCAAATGTATTTCCATAAGAGTAAAATGTAGGAAGTCTTCCAGTAGCATGAACTGTAACACAGAGAAATGAACTTTTCTACAGGACTCTGTGCCCCTGAATGGGAATCTAAATGGGATTGTAGATGCAAATATGCTCAGATACCACAGAGCATAAATTATTTGCCATATAATCTTATAGTTTAACCTACTATTGCTGAGAACCTTCCTTACCTTCCTCCTCTTGGAATAGGCCTGGGCTCAGATTCTCCCAGCAGAGTGCCCCTGAATTGCTTGTGAAGATAGCCAGTTCCTTCCCAAGTCCCTAACAATCCATGCAGACATGAGCATTTTAAGCCCCAGGTTTGCCTCCTGAGTCACCTCCTCTTCTCAGGCTCTGCCACTGCTGATTGAACTGGGTGACCTTAGGCAAAGAGCTGGGCATCAGAGTCCTCAGCTTGAATGTAAGAGTAACATTACCTAGGACTTGGGACTGTTGTGAGGATTCATTACACAATGCGGGTAAACCAGGTCTTTCGAGTGAGTCCTCACAGGGAAAGCATATCAGCTCCAAGACTATTGAGTCACTAACAAACGCACTGTGGAGATACTAATTTCAATTCCACATCACCGGTTGCCTTTTAGAATACATCAGAATCACCCAGCAGGCTTGCTAAAACAGATTGATGGGCTCCACCCCCAAATTTTGATAAAGTTGATAAAGCCTAATAAGTTTTGGTGAACCCAATATTGCTGGTTTGAGGCCCACATACGGAAAACCTCCTTAGTAGAGCACTGATTCTGCTAAAGGCTGCTTCATTTGGTGAAAGAAATTCCTTTGTTCTAAATGGGAGAAGACTGGGTTGAAGCGCAAAAATCTATTTATGATTTTTTTCACATAACTCATCAGAATTTACAAGTAAAACTATACTTCCTATGATCACTTTGGCAGTTGATTTTGCTGAATAAGAAATTCAGGAAGAGAGCCGGGCGTGGTGGCGCAGCCTTTAATCCCAGCACTCGGGAGGCTGAGGTAGGAGGAGCGTTGTGAGTTCGAGGCCGGCTTGGGCTACAACGTGAGTGCAAGGCCGGCCTGAGCGACATAGTGCAACCCTGCCTCAAAAAACTAGGGCTGGGAGTTTGGCTCAGTGGCCTAAGTGCCTGTCTGGCAGGCGTGATGCTGTGAGTTCAATCCCCGGTGCTGCAAAAAAAAAAAAAAAAAAAAAAAGAATTTCAGGAAGAGAGAACATGGAGAACAAACCTAGGACATGGGTCTTTATACACAGCCATCACCCAATCTTGTTCAACTTTGAGTATCAATTATGGTTTGTTTATGTCTATTGTTTTTATTTATAAAACCCAAATGAAAACCTGGGACTCTGTGTTTTTGGAACGTTGAGGCTGTGGAGCACAGGGAAGGATCAAGGGCCTAGCGGCCTTTTCTTCACTTGCTGCAAAGTGCCAGCTGTAAGGACTTCTGAGATCACAAAGAAAAAGCAAATCTCATCCTCCTGATGGAAAATGAAAAGCCTTGTAGCATTTATGAGACTTGGAGAGGAAGTGGCTGTTCACTTCACGATATGGAGAAGTCCACGGGGCAAGGGCCCAGAACGCTGAGCCTGCTTTCCATCATGTTCCACACCGCGGAGGGACACGGACATGCCAGATAGTCTATATTGGATACAGATGTCTCGAAAGGAGCAAGTTTACTCTGTTCGACTACTATGGTAACACCAGCTGCTTATGAAATCATGGGGTGAGAGGGGTGAGGAAGGCTACATGTTCAGACATATATTTTCAGTGATTTTACAAATCTCATTATTTCCAAAGAAGAACAAGATGAAAGCAGCCTGCTCATAAAACCAGGCTCACCAATTAGACCACCCATCCCCCATCCCCTGAAACAGTGTGTCTGCAATTGACGTGCGCTAGATGGAGAATTGAGGCAATTATCCAGCGTCCAAGAAAAGCCCTCTTTGATTCAATCAAGTGTCTGCTGCAGTAGGCAGACATAACTCACACAAATGAAATTGAATCTCATCCCCTTATCAACAATGATGGGCTCAGACTTCTGGTTTCAAAATGACATCTGGCTAGCAGCTCCTGAAAAGCCCTCTTCCAACATCCTCTAATTTTTTGCTTCATTTTCTATAAAGTTCTGCCTGCAGATTAATGAATTAATAAAACAATCATGTGATTAGATGCGGAACAGCACTGAAAACTAGAATTTGGTAAAATGTTTCCATAATTCGAGGGAATTTCCAGTAACTACATAACGAATGGAAACTGGTGGAGTGTCAGCTTCCAGCTCGGAAAGGCAGGGATAGTACCAATCAGAACACTAGGCTGGAGTGTCTCATCTGCGTGGAATGCCAACAAGACCACTTGAATAGCACTCCGAAGATTTGGTAGTGTCCTCCCCCTTAAGTGCACTGCAGACTGAAACTCTGAAAACTTCTGAGGCAAAAGGAAAGGTTGAAGGTGAACTTGGTGGAAGGCGAGGTCACCCCATAATGGGCTCCAGAGGCAGCCACAGGGACAGTCTAGAGAGCGCCTGGGGGCTGTGATGCCTCTTGTGAACTATCTCTTTCAAATTCCAGAGAGCCAGGGAGAAGAGATTGGGAAAACTAGTACAAGCACACAGTAGATGGATCACAGTTGCCCAGTGTGATGGTTAATTTTATGTCAACTTGACTGGGTTAGGGAAAGCGCCCCAATGGCTGGTAAAACATTATTTCTCAGTGTGTCTTCAAACAGACAGCAGACTGAGTAAAACAAAGACGCCCACCTCCCATGCCCAGCTTATTCCTTAAGGACCTGCACAGAACAAAAAGGCACAGAAAAGGTGATTTCTTCTCTCCTTGAGCTAGGATATCCATCTACTGTGGTTGGACATTCAAGTTCCTGGTTCTTCGGCTTTTGGAATTCAGGACTTGCCCCCTTGTTTCCAACTTTTAGGAAGGACTAGGAGTTACACCCTCAGTTCTTTTGGTTTCCAAGCATTTGAACTCAGACAGGATGGAATCACCCTCTTTTCTGCTTCTCCAGGCTGCAGACAGTATATCATGCAACTTCCTGACATACAAAACCCTGGGAACCAATTTCCATAACAAATCTCTCTTACATGGCTTTGTGTACCCTATTGATTCTGGTTTTCTGGAGAAACCTGACTGATCCTTACAGACAACTCTGCTGTCCAGGAATCTGCCATCTGCCCCTCCCCCGTTCTTGTGGACAACCCCTCAGCCTGTCCCCTCAGCCTAACACGACTCGGTTTTCAGCATGACTTCCGATCATCAGAGATAACAAAAGAGGCTCTACAACATCACTCGCAGCCCACTGTAATGTTTATTACATTTCACTGCAATGTTCTACATGTTTTCCAGGCTTTTGAAAGCTCCCCAGAGATGAAAGACAAGGCCCCCCAGTTTGCAGTGTCTGGAGCCTGGGGGTAATAACTGACATGGAGTAGCACAAACATTGCTGAGAGTAATAACACAGAAACAGATTGGGTGGGAATCCAGACTATGCTGAAGTGTGAGATATCAGGGACTTTCTAACAGTCAAGCGCCCCATTGGAACAGATACTCACTTTCTGACAGACTGAAAAAAAAGGGAGGGGGAGGAGAAAGAGAGGATTTGATCTCTCTATGCTACAGTCATAAGGAAAAAATCTGAATTCTTTCTTCTGGGAAATTTCAGTTCTTACTCTTTAAGATTTTCAACAGACTGTATGAACCCCACCTGTATTATGGGGGATAAATTGCTTTCCTTAAAGTAGATTGATTGCAAATGTTAATCACAGCTGTAAAATGCCTTCCCAGTCACATCTAGACTAGTACTTGACCAAAAGACTGGACACCACAGCCTAGACGACTTGACACATAAAATTAACCATCACAAAGGAGTTCAAAGAACTTCTCCCCAAAGTGTGGGGAGAATAGAGGAAACTAAATTTGGTAGTAGGGCCCAAGGCAGCAAGGGCAGTCATGACTGACAGGCTTGAAAGGGGAAGGGAAGTGTGAGCGTCACCAGGACCTGAAGAGAGACATTTGTGCAAGACAGGCCCCTTAGGGAGAGCTGTCACCTGGAGCCAAGGGACCAGCAACTTCAGAAAGGGAACAGGAGGAAACAGTATCACGATGTGACTTCCACTGGTCTCTTGCTCGGAGTCCCTGTTAGCTGAATCCTAGTGGACACCGGAAACCAAGGCAGCCCTGTGAACTTCAGAGCAAGTATGCATGGGGAGTGGGGAGACCAGTAAATGCTGGACCAGCAAGCACAGTGATAAAGCCAACAGTCACATCCAACAGGCACTTAGTAATGGACCTGCTTAAAACTGAGATCCCTGGAGGATGCGTGAACACTAAAGCCTATGTTAATACAATAGATTTGGATAAAGGAAACGCCATCCTACTATCTCAAAAGGATTAAAAAAAATCTGTGAAAATCATTTACTACAGGATTCACCAAAAAAAAAAAAAAAAAAAACTTTCAAAATCTGGCCTCAAAACATGATCTGATGGAAAATAAAGCTAAAAGGATAGAGAAGGCAAAAAAAAAATCACTACATAGATAAATGGGATAGAGAATTATTAGAAGGAAATTAGCAATATAATCACCAAGTTCAGTTTTTTCCTGAAGGCAGTAAAAAACAGAATTGACAAAATGGAAAGATAAAGGGAGACATAAGAGAACTGGCAGGAGTCCTCCCATACAAGCAATAATCAAAGGCATGTTTGAGAAAACAGCTTTCAATGTTTATAAACTTGGATGAACTTGAGTTTCAAAAATGTGAAGATACACATTTAAAGAGGGATTACTTTCCAGAAAAAATAAAAAGTAAGACACACCTATGTTCTGGCAGAAGTTTTGAATTTCAAAAGTAGAGAAACTTTTGTGAGTGTCTACACTAGGATAAAGGTTGTCCTTGGCAATTAATCTCCACTTCTGTGACTCCAAGTCCCAAAAGGCCACTGGCCCCATACACAGATGAAAACGTGCAGCCCTTGTGTTTTATGGAGTCAAATTGCACAAGAGAAGGACTTCAGCATCCTATTGCTCAGAAAATCACCCTTGTGTTTGTGATGGTTTCAGGTGGATGATTGATTAATCAAAAGTTAAATCTAACACATACTCAGCAAACTAAAATGCTTTCTACAAAGTAATCCATATCTGTCGGACTTACCTTCTTACCCCATCCTTTATAGACACCTGGGTATGTAGGTGAAAAGTATTAAAAAAAAATTGTTTAGGATTTCTTTCCTCAGTGTTTATGCAATAGAATTGAGAAGGTTTGGACATCACCGACTCTTTTTGCAACTCAGCAGTGAAATTTACCCTCCTGGGTTTCCCTGGGGTTTAACTCTTTTAGTAACAGGACATGGATTTATATGATCCTTCCAAAGCCCTGGCTGAAGGTATTTGAAACAGTAACTATTTTCATTTTGCATTGATCCTTGTCAACCCTGGCTAAATTCTTAAGTGTCTGGAACACTGATTTGGAAGGAATACTAAAAGCTTTGTTTCTTTTACTCGGAAAAGGAAAGATACCTTGATAATAATACACGCAATTCTGCATCTCAAGTTATTTGAGTAATATTTTTGGCCTCTTTAAAATTCATGGTTTGCATAACAGTGATTGGAGCTTTTAATTAGGAAAATGCAAAAAATCCACTCTAGGGCTGGTATTAGCTGTTAGTGAACAGTTCTTTACAAAATTTCTTTTCATATAGGTTTTATAACTGTCTCCTTGTGGATGGTGTTTAAATATCAGCTTTCTGGATAATTTCTTTAAAATTATACAAACAGGCTTTAGCAAAATATTAACAGTTGTGTACGTTCAATGCTTTAAGTATAGGTTTTGCAAGCATTTCTAATTTTTTCTATATTGAACATGTATAATTTTTAAATCAAAAAAGTAAACGGAAATTTCAGCATATGCAATATGTTACATACCTCAACACAAACACATAAAAATTCACAGCAGAAGATGGAAAGAAAATACACCAAAGTGTTAACAGTATTTGTCTATAAGAACTAGGAATACAATTTATTTTCTTCATTACTGCAGAGTTTTAGCAATTTTGATAACAATCATGTTTTAGATTTATAAGGGCATAAATGAAAGAAATCTAGAATCATTTTTAAAATGATATATCTTTGTTCTCCAAAGAATAACTATATGAAGAATATTCTACATGTCTCCTTACAGAGTTTTATGATGCAATAATAATAAAAATAATACTCATAGTAACAACAACAACAACATTTATATGAAGAGGATTATGTGCTTACCACTGTCTAAGCATTTGTGGTCTTAGTCTTATTTTATCCTTAAACCAACCTTCTGAGGTGATAAAATGATAAGCATTTTACACGTGAGAAGGCTAAAAAGGAGTAAGCAAGTTGCCAAATATCTACTAATGAGTGAGGTCAATATTTGAGCCAAAAACTAGTCCAAAAGCAACAGAATAAATATAAAATAGAGTACATGGACAAAGCTCCCTCTTGTCCAAGTTGGGACCTCTATAACGGTGCCTGATTAACTTTCAGGGACACAGGCCATCTGGTAGGCCAGGTGTGCCCCAACTCATGAACGTCTTGCTTTGGCACTTTCATGCAGTCTTTAGCTTGCTGCCAACTTGCTATGTGCTTTGCTTGCACATCTCATAGCTCTAGCTGGACACTTTCCGACTGGCACCTGTGTGATCGTCACCAAAGAGAGAGAGAGAGACAGATGGAGAGACATAGTAGATAGTGATTAAGATGCTGATGAAGATGGAAATGACAAAGAGAGAAAGGGAGAATGCTGGGGAATCTCAGGGAATTTGACCCAGGATGACACAGAACCTGGGCAGCATGGTTCTTGCCCGAGCCAGCCTGCTTTCTCCCTTCCCTCTGCACATGTGGGCACCCCATTCATTTTATCGGGAGCACTCTGTCTCCTGTAGAGTCACACTGCCTCTTCAAAGGATCCTCCATCCAGTCCCTTGGAAAAGGTGTCCAGAATGTCTTGCGCAAACTCAGAAAAGAGAAAGCATTATTTCTTCACGCTTTTTGTGTAACCAAGACCTCAGTACTGTTTCTATTTCACCTTGCAAGGCTTAGTTGAGGAGAAGACTGAGATTTAGGATAACAGGATGAAAACTAAGCCCTCCTACTTGTGATGCAGAGCCAACAGTATGCTTCATCTATGGCTTCCAGTTGTTCCAGTTGTTTCTGCACACCTCCTTAGGTCTAACGTGTAATATTAATTTTAAGCAACAGGAAGGAAAAAGAATTCTGATTTCTTAAAACTTTTTTTATTTTTGTTTTTTTAGTACTGGAAATTGAACACTGAACTACATACCCAAGTCTGTTTATAATTTTATTTTGAGACAAGTTTCTTCGTAAGTTTCTCAGACTAGTCTTGAACCTGAGATTCTCTGACTCAGCCTCCTGAGTAGCTGAGATTGCATGTGTGCTCCATAAAGCTCAGAAAGAACTCTGAAGCGTGTTCTAAGATTTGAGCTCAGCACAAGGGTGCTTTGACTTTAGGAATGAAGCTGCATCGCCTCCAAGAATCAGAACACAAGCACCATCCACTAATTTTCCCTGACTGTGTTGCCAGATTGTAATCTAGAAATGGAGGGAGAGACCACAAACTAGCAGGGAAGCTTGAAAGTAAGAAGCAGCCAGCATAGCACCAATGGGGATTTGGGGGGCAATTTTATTGCTAGGGTTTTGTGACTGTGAAGTTATATTCAAAATCTCAGTGGCAAAAAAACTACAAGTAAGAGAGGTCAAAAATACGAGTATAATGTGTGACCACCAAGCTTTAGGAATTATAGTTCATGGACAACCTCATAGATTCGTTGTCTGCCAATGTCCTTCCTTGTGAGGTCACAGGATTGTGAGTTTTGTCCTTCTCTGTCTGTCTCTATCTCTGTCTTACTGTATCTATCTCTGTTTCTCTGTCTCTGTTCCGTGTCTCTCTCTGTCTTTCCCTCTGTCTCTCATAAACAGACAGACAGACAGACACATGTGCATGCACATATACCATCATTTAAAGACTGGCACAAAGTCTGAAAATAAAGTAAGTTAACAAAGTCATACAAAAAAAAAAAAAAAAACCAGCCAGTCTACATGCTGGCAATTTATGTTAAGTGAAGTAAGCTCCATCTAGAAGGACAAATACCTCCCGACATCATTCTTACATGCTATCTAAATGAGTTGATCTTACAGAAGTTGAGAGTGGAATGTGATAGTGGTTATCAGAAGCTGGTGAACACTGGGAGGAGGGAGGTTAGGGAGAGGTCAGCAAAAGTTACAAACTTCGATACAAGAAATAAGTTTTGATGTCCTAGTTTCATTTGTAATGTGTGGTATCTTTTATAATAGTGCTCATTCCTTTGACTTTGAATAAAGAAAAAAATATATATGTAAAAAACTTAGCACACAGTTCCTGCCCACATGAGAAATTCAAAGAAATAAAATTGCTGATTGATGGGATCGGTGTTGCCAGTCAGCTGACCTTTGGACGAGCTGATTATTCTGGACTATTGAAGTGGGCCCAATGTCATTCCAAAGGTACTGTTATGGTCTGTGTCTGGATGTTCCCCCAAAGCCTCACGTACTTTTAGATGAGGCTTTTTTGGAGGCAGCTGAATCTGGTTTGTGACTGACTTGTAGTGGGGTGCTGGGATTAAAGCTGGGTGATTGCCGGATCACTACACTGTTTGGATGGGCACTGCCCTAATCCCAGTAATCTGGGTAGATAAAAGAGGTGGAAAGAGGCTTGTTTCTCTCTTTGTTGCTCTTATTGCTTTTGCTGTCTTCTGCCACCATGAACTGTTGCCCCTCTGCCATGCCACTCTGCCTTGGAACCAGTTGATTATGGACTGAAATCTTCACATACTGTGAACTAAATAAACCTTTCCCCCTTTAACTTTGAGTGTTGGGTGTTTTGTCTCAGAAATGAGAGAAAAGTAACTACGACAGACTATAAAGTTCATTTTTAAACTATTATCATATGAATGTCATTTGCGGATTCCAAATTCAAAAAGACAACATGCAAAAACAGCTGCTATGAATATTCATGTACATATTTTTGTATGGATATATACTTTCTTTTCTGTTGGATAAATACCTAGCATGGGAATGACTGTATTTTAAGGCAGATATATATTTAACTTGTTAAGAAAATGCCAAATAGCTTTTCATAGGGCCTGTGGAACAATAAATTCCTACCAACAGTATATAAATGGTCCAAATTCTCCATATTCTAGCCAACATTTGAACTGGTCAGTGTTTTAAATTTTAGCTTTTGTAACGTGTTGTTATAGTTTTAATTTGTATTTCGTGAATGGTAAATGACATTAAGCATCTTTGCATATGCTTGTTTGGTACTTATATATCTTTTTGGTAAAGTGATTATTTAAAATCTTTTGCTCATTTTTATTAGTTTTTTATTTATTTGTTAGTGTGCTTTGAGCATTCTTCAGATGCAGTGAACATAAGCCCTTCTCAAATGTGTGCTTTATGAATATTTTCACCCAATTTGTAAGTAGGGGGTAGAGCATAAGTTGATTATGACATGACATTTGTTTTTTGTTTTAATTATAGATTTATTGTATTATAATGTTGGCATTTTTGACTGCATGCATTTGTAAGATGCATAGACCTGTATTTCCAAAGAACAAAGTCTTATGTCTTACATCTTAGTTTTTTAAAAAAAGCTATCTTTGTATCAAAAGCTTTGTAAACCAAGGGCTTCTGAGTTGATGGTGGAATAAGAGACACCAGCACTGTCTCTTCACCTAGACAGTAATCACACTGCAAACTCTGGCCAATATAACTGTTCTGGAGTTCTGCAGTCTACTGAAAACCTCACGGTCTCGGAGAAGGTTTAGATAATAATCTATGTCAGTTTACCTTAGTGCATTTCAGCTCTTAGCAGCTCAGAAGTGGCTACTCAGTCCCAGTCCCCCGGTCACACACAACACCCTGAAATGTCTGATGCACAACGTGAGACTCCAGGGTTGGCAAAGAATCCGTTCTCCAGATATTGAGCATCTGGGTTTTGGTCGTCAGTTGTCGTTTCCGACGCACAGGCAATGAGACACTCAGGCAGAGGCCACTGTGGCATCCAGTCCCCTTCACTGGGACAAGCTTCCATCTCAGCGGCTGGAGTGGCTCTCAGGGAGCTTCAAACCCTGGCAGCTTTTTTTTTTTTTTCATGTGTTTCCTTTTCCCTCATTGGGAGCCAGATTATAATGACTGACAAGGACATTCAACAGCAACTGTATGCATGGGAGAAATTAAAGTCACTTCACAGGATAAGAGAAAGTCTAGCCTTAGGATTACAGCTCAAGTAGGTCCTCAGAACAGAGATGGCCTACAATGGCTGAAAACCTAAATCAGAAAACAGCAAATCCCAGAGAAGGGGGAGACCCTGATATACAGAGTTACTGCTTTATTACACTCAAATGTCCTGCATAAAATCATGAGTCATAAAACAAAAATAGGAAAGAATGGCTTGTTCAAAAGAGAAAAGCCCACAGAAATTGTCCCTGCAAAAGACCTAATATAAATTTAAAACAATCTCCTGGAAGCACTCAAGGAACTAAAAGAAATTATGAATAACATGAGAAATGATGTGTGAACAAAGTATCTTAAGAAACAGAAACTCTAAAAGATTCAAAATTAGGTCTGTAGCTGAAAAGTGTAATAACTTTAAAGACAAACTGAAAGAAAATTCATATATGTATATAAAAATTAGTTAAGATTGTTAAAGAAAAAGAATTCGGAGTAAAAAGTAGTTTTCACAGGGTCATTTTCAGATTACATTTTTATCGTGAATTGTTCTTTTGAAAATAATGTAGCAGTTATAACAAAAAATAGTCATACAGCTTGTTTCTCTTGATTCACTTAGGAGAAAGTTTTGTGCTAATAATTTTATGGACAATGTTTCATGTCTACATCTTATATTCTAAACAACTACTGTGAATATAACAATATGCAATGTATTGATAATTGTTACTCTCCTATTGGCCTATTTGAAATTCTGTTTTACTGTAATCTCTTACTTTTTTTCTGTTTAAAATAAAAAGAAAAAACTCACTGGAGGAATTCAAAGACAGATGCAACAAACAGAAGAAATAATGAATGAACTTGAAGACAGCACAGCGGAAATTGTCAAGACTGAGAAACAGAAAAAAAAAATTGAATAAAAGTGAGCTGAGCCTAAGCGATCTGAAGAACAATATCAAGAGGACCAATATGTACACTGTGGCGGTTCTAGAAAGAGAAAAGAGTGGAAATCAGAGAGAATATTTGAAGAAATAATGAGTGAAAAAAAAACAAATTTAATTAAAAAATACGTATACAAAAAGTTCAATAAACTTCAAGTAGGGTTAACTCAAAGGTACTCAAAATTAGTCACATTTTAGTCAATTGTCAAAAGACAGAGAATCTTGAAAGTAGCAAGAGGGAAGACTCACTACATAGAAAGGATCCTCAATAAGATTTCTCACTGGAAACTTTAGAGACCAGAAACCTGTGATCTTTCCCTTAAACACTTTAAACTTCTAAAACAATATATCAAACAAGAATCTTAAATCTAGGGTTAAGGATATAGCTCAGTGACATAGCACCTTCCTGACAAGCACAAGGTCCTGAGCTCAACTGCTGGTACCAAGAAGGAATCCTATACCTTCCAGGTGTGTTGGCACAGGCCTGTAATCCCAGCACCTGAGAGGCTGAGGCAGGAGAATTGCTGCAAGTTTGAGAACAACCTGGGCTACAAAGTGAGTTCAAAGCCAGCTCAAACTGTATAGTGAGACCCTGTCTAAAAAAGACCCCCCTAAAAAAAGAAAGAAAGAAAGAATCTTACATCTAACAAAACCATCTCTCTAAAGTAAAGAATTAAAGCTACCCATCCCCAGATAAACAAAAACTGAGGTGGTTAATTACCAACTCACTTCCTCTCTAAGATACATTCAAGGAAATCCTGCGGTGTGAAATGAGACATTAGACAAAAACTCTAAATTATATGAAGAAGCAAAATCTTTAAATTATATGAAGAAATTCTCAGTAAAAGTAAATGCGACTTGAGATGCTGAGGCAGGAGGATCACAAGTTCATGTACAAGCAGGAGAGAACCTGTCTCAGAATAAAAAATTTTAAAAAGAGGGTAGAGATGCAGTTCACTTTGAAGACCCTAGGTTTAATCCTCAGCTTAGCAAAAAAGTAAATATACATAAAACTATAAAAACTAGTATCGTTGTAGTGATGGTTTCTAACTCTAGTTTTTGTTTTTTCCGTGAGACTAACTGATTTTTACAAGATAATAATTTAAAAACTAGTATTCTTGCTTTGCAACTTTGACTTGTAAATCCACATTTCTCCTACATATGTTATTAATGCATAAAAAATTTGTGCATGTGTTTTGAACACACACTCTGCAAAGATGTAATTTTGTAACATTAACAACTGAAATGGGTGAAGATAGAACTGTAAAGGAACAGAGTTTTGCAGTTATGGAAGTTAAAGTGGCATAAATTCCAATTAGAGTGTTGTATCTTCAGTCACATTCAATATAATATCCAGGGTAACCACAAAGAAAATAGCGGTGGATTATACACAAAAGGAAATGAGGAAGAAATTTAAACATTCTACCACAAAATCTTAACTAAATACAAACAAAACAGTAGTGGAGGAACAAGTTATAAAGTACATTAAAAAACATCAAAATAACAGAAGTTCCTCTTTATCAGTAATCATTTTTTCAGTGACAGCGAACCTAAGGCACACATACTGTAGCAAGCTGTTTGTATCATTGAAAGCTCTAAAAGGAGCCAGGCGTGGTGGCGCACGCCTTTAACCCCAACACTCGGGAGGCTGAGCTAGGCGGAGCGTTGTGAGTTGGAGGCTGGCTTGGGCTACAACGCGAGCGCAAGGCCAGCCTGAGCTACACAGTGCCACCCAGCCTCAAAAAACCAGGGCTGGTAGTTTGGCCCAGTGACTTAAGCACCTGTCTGACAGGCGCGAGGTTGTGAGTTCAATCCCCGCTGCCGCAAAAAAAAAAAAAAAAAAAGAAAAAAAAGCTCTAAAAGGTTCACCATCACTACGTTAAATGGATTACACTTTGCAATCAAAACACAGAGACTGGTAGAACAGGTTTTGTAAAATGATCCAACTATATTCTATGTTTGATAAACTCATTTTAGTTTCAAAGATGAAAGTATAGTAGTTTGACTGTGGAAAGATTAAAAAATGTATTTCATTGAAACAGTGAACAAATGAGGGCAGCAGAAGAAGGTATACATTAACATCACAAGAAATAAATTTTAAATTTTAAAAGGTTACAAGAGATGTTGCATACTGACAAAAAATTCAAGACTGCAAGTAGGTGACACCATTTCAAATACCACAGACCTAAGAGATATTCAAATTACAGGAAGCAAAAATTAACAAATTAAAGCATAGATGATTCTACAACTATAGTTGGAGATTTTAAATTTTTTACTCTCAATAACAGAACAGTCAAACAGAAGATGAGCAAAGAGCTAAAGGATTTTGAATGGCATATATATTTATATGTCTACTAGACATATAAAGAATATTTTAGCAAACAACAACAGAATCCTCATTCTTCTCAAATGCACTTGGGATAGATTTCAGGAAATTAGAACTTTGTGCACTGTTTGTGGGAATGTAAAATGGTATATCTGCCATGGAAAATGGAACGATAGACCCTCAAAAGTTAAAATAAAATTACTGTACTATCCGACAATTCCACATCTGGGAATGTATCCAAAAGAGTTGAAAGCTAGGTCTTAATGAGATTTGTATATGTTCATAACATATTACTCAAAAAGCTAAAATGTGGAAAGAACCCAAATGTCCATCTGTGAATGAGTGAATAACCAAAATGTAGTATATATCTACAATAGAATATCATTCAACTTTTGGAAGATAGGAAATGCCAATATATGCTACAGCAGAAAATAACATTAAGGAACTCATACAAAGTGAAATAAGCCAGTAAGAAAACACAAATGCTATACAACTTCACTTATGTGAGATACTTTGAATGGTTAATCTCACTTATATGAGGTATTTTGAGTGGCCAAACGAAGATAGGGGAAAGAATGGTGGTTTCCAGAGTCTGAGAGGAGGGGAAAATAGGGAGTTATTGTTTATTGGGGATAGTATTTCAATTTTGTAGATGAGATGAGTTCTGGACGTGGATAGGGTTGTAGGCTGCCCAATAACATGGGTGGACACAATGTCACAGAACTGTACCCCGAAAGATGGTAAAATTGGTAGATTTATGACTCGTGCATCTCGCCACAATTTTTTTAAAACTAAAGGAAAACACATAAATCTATACTAAATTTATTGTCCAAAAAAGTGGTTTTCTTTCCAAATTTCCTTCTAGCCCTTTTATTTTCTAGCCCATGGTAACCAACAGTTGAAATCACGAGGACATATCTACCACACCACAACATAATTTCCTTCATCAAAAGTTTTTCCACAAAGCCATCATTGGAAACATGCACTTCTGAAAGTGAAATATGTCAGTTTATCCCTCTAGAGAGTTTAGCAGTCAGACTATCCTGACCCATCCCTGCCTTACATGGCAAATTTCTAAATCGCCAAAGGTCCGGTTATATTCTTCCCACCAAGCATCCTTCCAACTTCTATATAATGAGAAAGGGAACTCAAAAGAAGATGTCAGTGATCATATTAATTTTGACAAATCTCAACAACATAAACAGAATTTAAAAGATCATATGCTAGACTTCTTTAGTTTCCAAGCCACAGTGGTTATACTGGGAATGATTATTTAACGTCATTGCAATAAATGAAATCCAAGGTAGCTCAAATAAACAATGAATGTGTGGTGGAAAAATAATTTCACTCATTCTGTGTCTTACCTTTGGATTTGTTTTCTCTCAAAAATAAATAAATAAATAAATAGATAGATAAATAGTAGTGGAGATTTAAAAAAAAGAAAAACAGTACAGAAAGCATAATTGAAATATTTGTGAATAAAAATGTTCTGGTTCTGTGAACACAGACTATCATGCCAGTATTCCAGATTTGGCGGGAAATCTTCTGTGCATGTTGCTGAGAGAATTAGAAGCAAATAGCTTAATGCTGCTATCAGAATTTTCTTGCTATCCACCATACAGAAATCTTTTGCCTTTCTTTTTTTTTCCCCTCTCAGTCTGTGCATCATTGACTTAAGTGAGACTAAAATGAAACTAAAAATGAACATGTGAAGTACTTTCCACCCTGGCTTGCCTATAACTATAATTTATTTTTAATGCATGGAATCAGTTCTGAGTGCAAATTCATTAAGTGGGTTTGCATATATTGTTTTGAATTTTTTTTTTTACAGAAATGAGATTTCTTTTTAAATGGAAGGATGCAGAAGTCACATTTGTGTTGCTGTGACAAATACCGAAGATAAATCAACTTCAAAAGAAGAAAGGTAGGTTCTGGTTAGCAGGGGCAGAGATTGCAGGCTATGGTCATCTGTCCTTGCTGCTTTGGGGTCATGGGAGCTCAGGAGATCATGTAGGGAGAACATCAGAGAGTATGTTTGTTCATGTTACAGCACCAAGAAAGCAAAGACAGGAAGAATGGGTCAGGGTCCCTAAATCCTCTACTAGGGAATGCTCCCAGTGATCCTGTGCCCCTCCATCAGCCCTCAGTTTCTAAAGATTCCACAGCCTCCCAGCAGTGCCACAGGCTGGCGGTGAAACTTGAAACCCATGGGCCTTGGGAGACACTCAGGGTCTGAGTGACATTCTATCTCAAGAAAAAAAAAAACAGTCAGAAAGACTCAATCTAATTAAGATAACAGTTCACTCTAAATGTATCAGTTCCATACAAACTCAATGTAATTCCCACCAGTACCTCTGTGGATAACAGCAACCTAGTCCTAAAACTTGTATGTAAAGTAAAAGTAAAAGCCAGAAATTTGGGAAAAAAAAGAACAAGGGTGGAAACTTCACACTATACAAGTTGAGGACTTAACATAAAGCCGTGTTAGTTGGAGACAGGAAGTTGTCAGTGACAAAACGACCATTGATGTGTCTAGAATTAATGACATCCAGTAATCGTGAATATACCTAGAGTCCAGATCTTTGTTTCAAAATATCATTTTCCAATTTAGAAAAGCCAAATCTCCTTGTGGAAGTTTTCAGTTCTAAGAGTGGGATAGGGAAAACCTAAGATGAGCCTGGAGCATCTCGTAATATTAGACAGTAAGGAAGAACTCAAAAGAGAGTGAGCACATGTCCAACACCCACAGTACAGTATCCAACGAAAGAGCTCCCAATATTCAATGAGTGAGCAAGTTAATGATAGACTGGTTTACCGCCAACATCCCACAATAAACCTCTCTAAGTCTATAGTGACAGAAATAGCCAAGCAGATAACTAAATGACAGATAAAAACTCTTCCAAACTCACAAATCCAGGAAAGAAGTCAGAAATAGAAACTCACTTTTATAATATCAGAGTAATAACAATTGCAGGCAAGGTCTACCAATGGATGCTCATATTAGTGGGCAAAAGTTGAGCTGAAACCAAACACTTGTGCAATGTTAAGTTACTTCCCCACCATACTTTTTTTCAGATTTTAAAAATGAAAAAAGAATAAAAATGATGATACAGAATTTCATAACAAAATAATAGGAGATTAACACTGGTTAATACATTGCATTTTGTTATCTTCAAAGTAGTTTTTCAGATCACAAGGTATAGGCATGAAGAAAATGATCTAGCAATTGAACAATGAAAATAAAAAAAAAGAAAGAAAAATAGTGATTTTAAAATTTTAAATGGAAAAATCTAGCAAATACCACCTGACCAAGGTTAATGATAAGACATACTGAAGTCACACACTTCCTAATACAGTACACTAGAGAAGGTTCATCTTTTTTGTGCTACTTTTGCCAAAAATGCAGAGGTTAAATATAATTGTAAAGAAATACACAAATAGCTATCCAAAAAATCTTCAAGTGTTGGAAGCCAAAGAGAGATCAAGAAACCATCGTGGATCTGGAGACCGTGGAGCCACGAGAAGTGCTAGGGGGAACCCTAGGTAAGAGTCCAGGGTCATTGTGTCATTGCCAGCAGAAGGGCCCTAAGGAAAGATGGATGAAATACAATTGAATCTGTAGTTTAGATAATAATAATAAGAACGGTAATGAAGATTTAGGTGGTGGGTCCTTCAATAAAATTGCCCTACTTCCCATATGCAGTTTAAAAAAGAAGTCTCAAGGAGGAGTGAAAGTGGTGGGTGAAGGTCACCTTGGCTAAGTGGCCTCAAGGCCCAGGGAATACAGGTCCCCAGGAGGGCAGGTACCTCAGCTGCGTTGTGTGAGGATTTTCATTACACTAGAAGAAGGCTTTCCTGACCCTGAGGTGCTCAAAACAATTTTGAACTCAGGATTTGGCAGCCCCAGATGACCTCTATTCTACTTTTGTCTTTATGAATTCGCTTATTCAAGATTATCTCGTGTATTTCTGTGTTGTCTTCCAGAGCAGTAGCTCTCCTTTCAATCCCTGCTATTCCCTGTTGAAATACGGATATCTTTCTACACATCACTTCCATGGTTTGGAATGAAAAAGATGGCTTTCTTTTGTTCCACCCCTCAGCCTCAACACAGAGATACCCACCCTTAGGATGCAATTATCCTGTGACTTCTCCAGGAAAAAAAAAAAAAAAAAACAGCTGACATGGGGCTGCTGCTGTGGTTTGTTTCAGTATAAAGGAATAATTTTGCAAGCTGAAGGTATATATGTTTAGTTTTAAACAGGTGCTTAGGTCATGGTATTTGTGAATTCTTTCACTTTTGTTCCAAACAAGAAGAGTATATAAACAGAAAGTATGGATGATTTCGGAGGTTCTTAAAAATGTCTCCCAGTTTCAGCCACTACAGGAGAAACGCAGTTAAGACTGCAGCATTAACTTTCAAATAGTCATGATTTGAAATGAAAGAGATGTTAAAACATTACACATGGACCAGGGTTATAGCTCAGCAAAGTAAGCACTTGCCTAGAAAGCACAAGATCCTGCGTTCAATTCCTGGCACCAAAAAAAAAAAAAAGTCACATCCATGTCGAAATCCTGGCTTGCCCTGACCTACATTTACAGGAGAACAAAGGTCCACTTTTGTAATTAAACCCTTGATATTATAAAGAAGCATAAAGATATTAAGGTTGATTTTATATGTGAATAAGCCATCAGTTTCTGTAGATGTGCATTTACACATATAAACTCACATTTCTGAACAAAAGAAAGTTTTTCTCCTAGAGAAGGAAGACGTTGACTTCTATTTTTAAAAGTTTTTGGAAATTTGATATTTATAAAAATAATTTTTTTTCATTCTTGTAAGGAAGGACCAGCTTGCACAACAGCTAATCCTGCCAATGCATGTTCTCACTTAGTTGAAAGAATAATAAAAGAAAACAACACAGTTTGAGTGGGAAGATGGAACCCTGTTCACTTTCCTAAGATGAGTAGCTACTGTGTTGCAAATTTCTTCCTCCCCCTGCGGAGTCCAACACAGCAATGAGGCTTTGTTTCCTATATGGTGAAGGTGGGAAGACAAGGGCTGTAATTGGTGCACTTCAGAAAAGGGGGTGGGCCCTGTTCAACAGCCTGTCCTCCACTCTGGACATCGAGGTGAGGAGACACAACAAGACAAGCTCCTGTCTACCTTGCTCCTGAGAAAAAGAAGCAAAATGTCTTATGTAGCATCATCTGAGTTATGACATATTACACTATATAGCTCCACTTTTTGATGAACTAACTTTTCCTTTGACCCAGGATGGGTACTTAATGTATTTTTCTAGGCAGTAGGTGTACCATTAGGCTGAAAAGGCTAGAACTCAAATAAATACCCCTCCTTACAACTGAGCTTTCTCTTCAGAGAATGAGCCTCAGAAGTAAACTTCCCAATCCTGTGCTTGGTCCTTATACATTTAGAAGAAATTTAGGATCTGAAAAGGACCTCAAGAAAAACAGTTCTTGGTCTGCTTTATTTTCCCTTCACAATGAATTCTTCGATGAACACATTGTTGTAGAACCCTGCCCCTCCAAGTCAACAGAGGAACGCTGTATGAGATGTCAGTTTAAGAAGAGCGAAAGCTTTATTTTTTGATTCTTTGTGAGTAGAGAAAGAATTTTAAACTTGTTAGAACTTTTCTCGGTTTTCTGGAATGGCTCCCCAGGGCTGTGGGTGCAGTGATACAGGAAGCTTAGGTAGAATAACCAAAATTTGAGAGTGATAGAAATAACCAAAAATGGGAAATGTTGAACATTCTAATGATTAGTCAGATTGGTCAACTCATTTGAATGGAGGGAAGAAAATTTTGTTCATAAAACATATAGTACAGATAAAACAGAACTTCTTTTAACTGAGGCATTTAGTGGTAAAGCATAACGAAAATGACACTGGCTAAAGGTTAAAGTTTTCTCATAGGTAATGCTATGGCCACTTCCTGATATCTATTAGTATTTTAAAATTGTTAAGAGACAGAATGGAGCTATGAGTGGGGGCATGTGCCTATAATCCCAGTTCTTCAGGAGGCTGAAGCAGAAGGATCACAAGTTCCTGACCAGCTTGGGCCACTTAGACCCTCTCAAAATAAAATTTAGAAAAATATACTGGGGATCTGAGGATGTAGCTCAGTGTTAAGAGGATGTATCTAGCACATACAGGCTCCTGGGTTTGATTCCAAGTACAGGGGGGAAAAAAAAGAAAAAAGAAAAGAAAAAGGGAACCTCCATCTCCATACACAGGCCCCATTGATATGTCGAAAATGCATGTTATTCCTCCTCTCCATGACCTTCTGGTAACTCTGCATCAGGTCATTGCGCAGGGAATGTCAATGCCAGTGAAACGAGATGGAACCCACCTATTTGAACAGGTATCCCATCCACTTCCAAATGCAATATATTTTTTAACCTATAGTTCAGGGAACCAGTGTTTGATGCTATCTTTCAACGACATTGTTCCCACATCTTCCAGGGTTGACACCAGGTGCCTTGTGACCAGATGGGTAAACTCCAGTTGTAGTTGCCCTGTATTTACTTATTTTGCACTTTAATCTATTTTTGGTCCCTTTATTAATAGTAAAAACCATAATTTTAGAACTAAAAAATAAGTCTCCATGATGGGCTACTGTGTCAATTCATTGCATTTAAAAATAAGCAACAATTAAGAATGGCAAACAGATGCTAATAAATTACTCCCTCAGGAAGTTCTGCTAACACACGACTCACTCCAAGAAACAGTATCATGTATCCAAAACATTTCACACTTCATAATCTACTGAAATTTATATCATGTTTCTCTCTGGTCCTAATGTTCTTTCTCTTTCTTTTTTCTCTTCTTCTGCTTTCACTCATACTTCAACATTATGTTCATATATAATAGAGTTGAAGTATATTTTAAAATAAAATACTGTTCTCAAGTTTCATAGGTTCTCTACTGAAGCTTTTAGTTTCTCTTTTTCAAAATAAAAAGCTAAAACCATATTAAGATGATCTTTCTACCATGCAGTACTTAAATTGATATAGCATGTGTGAAGTTACTGGCTCAACAGAAAATGTTTTCCTATCTCTGGCGAAAAGCTTAGACATTCATTCAGAATGATGTTGTCAAGATATATTTCATGATATTGTTT
This sequence comes from Dasyprocta punctata, assembly GCA_004363535.1. Lineage (NCBI taxonomy): Eukaryota > Metazoa > Chordata > Mammalia > Rodentia > Dasyproctidae > Dasyprocta > Dasyprocta punctata. Next base: position 23,038 of record RJWM01009330.1, read on the forward strand.
GAAATAGAAAAATAAAACAACTGCACACAATGATTTCATTATTTAAGTTTATAAACAAGTCTAGTTTCATCTTCTTGTTTATAATCATGCTGGAATTAAACAGAATACATAGGTGGCCAGTTAAAAATATAAGTAATGTCAAAACCTGACTTCTTTTTCATGTAAAGCATACTTTTTATTTGTAAAGGAGAGTCACATTTCCTTCTCTATTGACACTACTTTTCCAAAGAAACAAATTCTACTAAGTGCTGATACAATGTACATTAGAGATGAGCAGTGCATCCTGAGTTAAGCTACCTCATAATTCTTACCACAATTAGCTTAAAGTAGGACTGAAGCACTTTCAGAATCTGGCTCCCATCTGAAATGCCTTCACAGGGGACTAAAAATAATTTTGTTTTCAGTTTGCTACTAATTTCCCAAGTTGAATTTCCTTTAATTTAGTCTGATCAGAAAAGGGTCTAAAGATCAAGGAAAACAGGAATCTATGCTCAGAAAGTGAAATCCAATGTAAGATTTTTCAAATAGATTAGTTTTAGTTTTCCTAAATGTAACCTTTCTTTGCTCTACAATCTCCTTACAACGGGCTTAGATGGAAGTAAATGCCAAATACAGGAAAGGATAACACAGTCCAGGTGTGTGTGTGTGTGTGTGCGTGTGTGTGTGTCTGTGTAAGGATATACTGGATGCATGTGTTGGAAGAGCAAGGAATGGACCATAGGAATATCATTCTTTATTCAGCACAGTCTGTTTCTTTGAAGGCTTCAACTATGTACAAAATTCCCAAACATATTCTATGTTTCAGGACAACAAAAATAGCTAGACGTGTTAGAAACATGAACTTTGGCAAGAGAAGGCTCAAGGCACATAATTCTGACCCAAAGCAAGCAGATGATTCAAGGAATTAAAGGACGTTTTTAAGTTGTTCAATTAGACCATTGGAAGTATATTTTTAAAAATTCTTTGCATTTACAAAACAAAAATAGAGGAAATTTAAAAATTAAAATCCTGATCACTTGGGTATTTTAAAGTTCAATGTGTTGGAAAATACATTGAAGGGAATCTAAAAGATCAAAATGAAATAAAAATGATAATTATGGGAGATACGATAAAGGACATAGAAATTAAGTCAAGAGTTCAGGCTTTAAAACAACTTGCTTCCATGAAAAACTCATTCCAGGGAACCCATCAGCACTCATGGTCATGCTGAGGACTGATCTGCCCCCCAAGAACATTTAGCAGGATTCAGAAACCATAGCCAAATCATAGGAACCAGGCCAGTCTTCCTGGTGAGTGGCGCGAGTGGCGCAGACTCCAGGAAGAGAAAGATCCGTGCCTCCCGTGCACCCACCAGTGCGCAGGCCAAGAATCAAGAACCTCCACCCCCCCACCCACAAGCAACCTGCTGGTTGGGAGGACCGGCTATGTTGATAGCAACTAAGGTACATAAAGCAGTTAAACGCTTGTATTATTTGAGTGATTTTGCAGGCCTGGGGCCAGCAGTCTGGGCATCTCTAGGAAGGATGACAGTATGCATTGTAGCAAATATGGGGAATTCCCTTCTGTCTTGTCTTTAAGGCCCAATATTGTTCTCATTGTTTTGCTTTATTCTGATTAATTTTTTTTTGCATTATTATGTATTCTGTTTTGATTGGTTTTATTCTGTTTTGTTTTTTGTTGGATTTTACTATACCTGATGGAATGGTCAACTATTGTGAGAATGACAAGATATACTATAGTAGCTATTGTTTTCCTAGTATCTTGCTTTGAAGTTCTGTACCAGTTCTACTGATTTGTTTTGATTAACTTCGTTCTGTTATGTTTTGTTGGATTTTGCTATCTTTAAAATAAAATTTAAAAAAATCATAAGAACCAGAAAGCAAAGGAGGAAAAACCTGTACAAGAAAGGAAAAAAACAAGTATACATTACATACTGCATGATTTCAAGCAATTAAAGATCTGTTTTCCTATTCTTCTTTTATTGACTAATAGACAATACCACAAGACTCCACTACTACCACTTGACATAGTGAACAATATTAAATGTAGTCATATACTGCAAACACTGATTTTTAACTTTCAGGAACAACCAATGAGTTAACTATGAAGTACTTCTACTTTTTTCTTTTTGGAACCGGGGATCAAACTCACGACATCATGCTTGCCAGGCAGGTGCTTATGCTGTTGAATTCCCAGCCCCAAGAAAGCTAGTGAAGTACTTTTAATTGTAGCAAAATAGAACATAAACCTTACCAACCTTGACCATATGACATGACAGCTGGAGAAGGCAAGGCTGTTCTGCTATACCTGGGACACAAAGTGGGCAGGCATTGGGTAGTCTAACAAAGAGCTGTAAGTATTACAGCCTTCTGGTAGGAATCTCTTTCTCATAATCTGCATTCAAAAGTACATGTGAGAGTATGACAAAGTTCATCAGATTCATTATATCGTTGAAGTAAGTGAATTAAATAAGACTCTGCTTTCTTAAACGTATGATAACATGTCCTTAACTTGGGCTACTATAACAAAATACCCTAGATTGAAACAACAAATATTTATTTTTCATGTTTCTGAAGACTGAAAAGATCAAGATCAACATTCCTGGAGATCAGGCTGGCTCCTGGTAAGGGCCATCCTGGCTTCAGCTGCCTGACTCTGTGCTCACATCAGCTGGGGCACAGTAGGAAATCTGCCCTCATTTCCCCTTCTTAACAGGGGGCTAGAGAACCCTCTACGGAGTCTTCATCTAAATCTAGTTAACTCCCAAAGGTCCACCTCTAAATATCTTCACACTGGAGTTAAGGTTTCAAATTACGAAATTTGGGGAGATAGCAAATATTTATTGTTAACTTACATAAATAAATTTTTAAGGCCTTCACAGCTACTAATCTATCTAAATCTTCAAACCACCCTATGAAGTAGATACTTGGAGCATGTATACACAGAACTCATATACACACTTACACAAATATGAGTATCATGTGTATGTATATATATGTTTATATATGAACATATGTCTATATACAGATTCTACATCCATATACACAGTGTAACCATATATAAGCATATGTAATTCTATTATTTGCTTATCTTTTCCTTCATTTCACTGCCTTGCTATAGTTTCCCCTCCAAGAAAGAAATATATTCCCTACCTCGTGACTTTGACTGGTTTTGCAAGCAGTTTTAATTCAACTAACCATAGATGTGATCTCGTCAGACACTTTAAATGAGCTTGTACAGTTCAGCTTGCCCTCTTTGCCTCTGCCACCTACTAACAAGAAAAAGACTTCAAGTAATCAAAAGAAATAGACTTCAGGTATTCAACTGTCCCAGAAAGAGATGTGTGGCCCATATCCAAAGTTTCTCACTGCTTGAAGCTGACTGGGCCCAGTAGGTCAAATTCCAATGAAATCATTAACTTGTATATACATGTGTCAGAAAAATTACTATTTGTTGTAAACTACTGAAGTCTTGTGGCTCTTTGTTACATGGGGTGGTTAAAGTCACAACTGGTGATCCAGGATGCCTAAAGAAAGACTTTAGTGATAACCTGAGGCAGTAGAATTGTTGAATGGTTTAAAACTAGCATGCATTTTTTTCAGTTTTCAACATGTCTTTAGATGAAGCAAAAATTACTCTCATATTGATATGTTATGTTTCTATTTGTGTACAGAATTATCTTAAAATCATATGTATTTGTAGCAGTGAAATTACCAAAAAGGTATAAGCTATAATTGAAGTTCTAATGTTTTATTACACTACAAAATGACTATAAATAAAAGTAATGCACTGTATATTTCAAAAAAGCTAAACGAAACAATTTGACACTTTTCTTACAACAAACAGATGATAAATGGTTGAGAAAATAGATATTGCTACCTTGATTTTAACATACAATGTATATATGTATCAAAATGTCACTTGGTAACCTACGTTTATCTGTAATTTTTATGCATCAGCTAAACAACGAAGTTGCATACTATTCAACATTTACTCAAATTTAATTTTAAAACCCAACTTTTATCATGGCTTAAAATGTTGAAAATTAAGCAATCTTTAGTGCAAAGGACCTCAAAACATTTTTGAAAAGCAAATTGAGAAATAAGTCAATCAGTAGTCTATTTTCTTGAACATTCTTGAATTTCTTCAAAATGTCATAGGATTTATACAATAGGCTGCTTACAGAGAGTCAACTGTGTAGAGTCACAGACTTATAGAAGAGGCAATCTCAGTCTATTTTAATTTATCTAGAATTTCATTTGAACTTTAATTTCTACAATCACTGGAGCATCACATTTGGATGTATTTGTTGAGTTGTGATAAATCATGCTAACCTTTAGGAACATTGGTGAAGCATTTTACATATCTGATGATGGGCAGAGTGTTCCAGAATCCATATTTATTTTTCAAAGTACTTCTCAGTTACTGTCCTAAAGTCTTTTGAGCAAAGGCCAAAGTTAATTATTTCTGCAAAGGGGAAAATTAAAGAACTAGCATCCTTTCTGTCATTCGCTTTTTTCTGTTTTGTTTTGTTTCTGTACCAGGGATTGAACTTAGGACCTTGTGCTTGCCAGGGAGGCACTTAGGCCGCTGAGCTAAATTTCCAGCCCCTTTGGTTTTTTTCTTTCAGCCCCATACATATCTTGGTGGCTTGCATCTGACAATGCCATTTAGATTGATCCCAAGAAGTAGACTAATGAAAACACAAAATCCATTTTTATATTGTAATATTTTTATATTGACTTTTCCAGCAAGGCTTGAAACATCACTGAACAGTAACTCTCTGGGAGAAAGGAGAATAAAGACCTTGAGCCTTTTGAACAAATTTCCATGACAATCTCAAACACTTCTTGTCATATTTTTCTAGCATCTTTTTCCATAATCAATAATGTTGAGCTAAACTAATGGACATACATCAAAATCCCTTAATTTTTTGGCCTGCCCTGAACTCTATGGCTAATATTCTCCTTTTAGAAGATTGTTTGGAGTAGACCAGAAAGTGGATTGTAGAAGGCCTGGTGGGGTACTAAAGGTGTCCTGTTGCTTTTAAGAGATCTTTTCTTTTCCGGCACCTTGTCTATGTTCCTCTTTCTCCGTATCCTCATCAATGGCATTTTCTGCATTGTAATAATAGCCATTGTCATGGGAATGAAGTGGTAGTTCATTGTGGTTTTAAGCTTTTTTATGGTTAATGAATATTTTTTATATATCTATCAGCAATTTGTCTTTTGTGAGAAATGTCTAATAAGCTTTTTGGCTCATTTTTAATTTGGTAATTTATTTATTGCTATTGAATTATTCATAAGTTGTGGCTAATAAACCTTTATCAGAGGTATAGTAGGCAGATAATTTCTCCTATTCTGTAAGTTGTGATTTTATTCTGCTTTTTTTTCTTTATTTTATAGAATGATTTTAGTTTGACACAGTCCCATTTGTTAATTTTCATTTTTGTTGTCTGTACTCTTAGAAATAGATGCAAAAAGTCATTACCTAGGCTAGGGACCTATGTTTTCTTTTTTTTCTTTTTTTTAACCTATAGATCAGCATTTTATTGAGATGACTATAGTGTGAGGTCTCAAATCTTACTAACATAAGGTAAAAAATATATATCCAGATAAGTTGAATAGCCCTCTTTCCCAGTCACTTAGGAGACTCCTCTTTTCCTTAAGCTTCTAATGATCCTATGTAAATGAACTTGATTAGGGTTGATGGTGTAGTCAGTGGCGACAAACCTACCTAGCATGCATGAGGCTCCGGACTGCATCCCCAGTACAGCAACAACAACAGCAGCAACATCAGCAACCAACAAACAAAGAAAATCTTTCAAATAAGTCACACTATAGATACTATATCCCTAAAACAGCAATGAAATACCATCAATTTATAACATTTTAAAATGTGTTCATAATGATATAATAATGTTCAAAGGTAAAAAGTGATACATAATTTTTACCTTGAAGGTAAGGTAAAATAGCTGCTTGAAAAAAGTGTAATATATATATTTTAATAGATAATATATATATATACATACAACTTTTTTAAAAATTTTATTTTAAAGAGAATAAAACCAAGGAAAATAAAACAGAATAAAAGCAATCAAAACAAACAAGTATAAGTGATACAGGACTTCAAAACAACACAAGATCAACAATAGTTACCAAAATGTGTCTTGTTGTCTTCAAAATAACTTCAGATACCTTCAGACACAGTAAAAATCAAACAGAACAGAACAGAATAAAACCAATAAAAACAAAACAATGAATGCAATAAAGGATTTCAAAGCAAGACAGAAGTAAATCCAAAATGGTTACCATAATATATCTTGCTATCTTTGAAATAGCTGATCATGCCATTGGATATAACAAAATCAAACAAAACAAAATAGAACAAAACCCAACCCCAAAAAACAATGAAAATGATTCAGGACTTCCAAACAAAACAATAGGGAATAAACAATGGCTACCACCCTCAGAAGGAGATTCCCCCCTAGATACCACACTGCATACTGCTATCCTCTGAACAGATGACCAAACCACTGGCCCTAGACCTGCAAGATCAGTGAAACAGCGAAACACCATAAGCATCAAATTGCATTTCACCTCAACAGCTATCATCACAGCCTGTGTTTCTCCCGATTAGACAGTCACTTGGGTGGGGGTGGGGGATGGAGATTGGCTCTTCTTGTTTGCCAGTTCATGTGCTGGAAAGGGTTGGCATCTGGCTGTCCCCCCACTGGTGGTGGCCCATGCATGGTGCTGCTTTGCAGGGAGGGCTTGCTTCCTGGTGAAACCTTGTTCTCCCCGGCAGTCTGCAAATGGGACTGACTCATGAGGAAAGGCTTGTGTCTGGCTATCCCTACACTGCCAGTGGCCCCATGCATGGTGCTGGTTCAGCCCTGTTTTCTTACAGTATTTTCTACAGTTTTTGCTCTGGCATTTAAGTTTTAATCAATTTGAGTCGATATTTGTAATGGTGAAAGATAAGGGTATTCTGTATGTGGATTTCCATTTTTCTAAGTATCACCTACAGGACAGACTGTCCTTTCCACTTTGTATATTCTTGACTCCTTGTCAAGAATCAGTTGGCTGTAGATATGCAGAATTATTTCTGGGCTCTTTATTTTGTATCTTTGGTCTGCATGCTTTCTTTATGACAATTCCATACTGTTTTGATTTTTATCGCTGCGTAGTAGATTTTGAAGTCTGGTAATGTGATGCTTCCAGCCTTTGTGTTTTTTGTCTCATTTTTTTTCTCCTTGAGAATGCTTTGCCTATATGGAGAATGTAATTTAGTACATCCATTACAGAGCGAAGTATGTGGGTTCCTTTGAAAAACAGAAAGTAGATATCATACGATTCAGCAATCCCACTACTGAATATATACTCACAAGAAATGCAATCATCATGATGAAAAGACATCAGTACTCCCTTGCTTACTGAAGTGCTATTCACAGCAGCCAGAACACAGAATCAAGCTAAATGTCCATCAACAGACCAATGGATAAAAATATTTGGATATATGTTGCATTATCCACTTTTATGTTGGTAGGACAAAATACTCAGCATCCGCAATTTAAGGAGGAGAAGCTTATTTGGCTCATGGTTTCAGAGGGTTTAGTTCATGGTTGGCTGGCTCCAAGGTGGAATCAGCATGGCAGAAGAGCATAGTTGCTCAGTCCATGGTAGCCAGGAAACAGAGACAGAAGGGAGAGTTCAGGGACTAAAATATACTGCTCCAAGTTGTGTTCCAGTAACCCACCTCTAAACAGGCCCTACTGCCTAACAGCACTTCAGCTTTAATTCACATTCAGGATTAATCCATTGATAACTATGCTGCCTCCTCTATCCAATTACCTTTGCAAACTTCCACCTCTAACCATATGAGACTTTTGAGGAAAGTTTTAGATCAAAACTATACCATATGCACAGTGTAATAAGTGTAATACTGTTCAGCCATAAAATGTGTGGAACCCTGTCATTTGCAACAAGGATTGACCTGAGGGACACTGTGTGAAGTGAAATATGCCAAGCATAAAATAAAAACAATGCATTATCTCACTCTTCTATGGAGTCTGAAACTGTTGATCTCACAGAAACTGAAAATAGAATAGTAGTTTCCAGAGGTTGGGGAGAGTAGGGTGGAGGGTGGGTGGGGAGAGGCTGAACAATGGGTACAATGACATTGTCTGATAAACAGCCTAAATTCTGATGTTCTGTGATGCAGAGGGTGAGAATAATTAACAATAATGCATTCTGTCTCTCAAAATAGAGGACCTATTAACTAGTGTTAACTTCCTACTATTTTTTGAAATTCTGTATCATTTCTATCTTTTTTTCTGTTTTGCTTTTTTATAAAAAATTTCAAAAAGAAAAGAAGAAAGGAAAAAAATAGAGGAAAACATACTTACACAGAGGATACAAGTTTAAGGCAATAGATCTGCTAATTACTCTCTTGATCACTGCTCAGTGGATACAAGTCAGAACTTCACAACGAGGTACTTCATAATCATTTACAAATCAGTGTCAATCAAGAACTAAAAAATACAAATCAAGAAGTTTTCGATATCTTTTCCTGAAAAGGAAATACTTGAAACTGCATATTGCTTTGCAAATATTCAAGGACACCGGGGAGAATGCAACTTCTTATTCTAAATCAAAGTGTGTATTTACCTGATTGATATTAAGAGGACAATTAGCAGTTTAGAAACTATTAAAAGATACATGTGCTTTCATTAATTTCCTTACTTGAGTTAACTCAAAATTCTGAGCTTTTAACATCACTAAAACTCCTAGAACAAATCCCACCAGAGTAAAGAGGACTCGTCTTTTCTTTGTGCAGAAACCTGGGCTTAGACCAAGATTCTCCAGAGGCAAATCCCACACAGAACAAGAGGCTTGCTTGGGTCATATGCTTTCGGGATATTGTTTTCCCTCTGCTTCAAATGTGAGAAGGAAACAAATATTCTCGTTATTATTCACTTGCACCTAATTAATTATTATTCACTGGTTACCTTCAGAGAACTTCAGGGAGCAACATTATCAGGGAACAGAACAGATAACATCAGCTAGTTATTTGGTCAAGGCAGGGGTGGACTTGGGACTGAGCCTAGAGCTTAGGCCATTAGTGAGTTCAGAGTGTACAGGGTAGAGAGTCTGAAACCACTCAGAGGGACCAGGTACTACAGAGAAGGTGAGCGGGGTCTCAGAGCTTCCTCTAAGGTCACATCAGTAACTGATTTGAAGGACATGAACTGAATCTGGGTCTTTTTTCTCTCTCAGAGCAATAGTTCCTTTTGCATCTATAAACTTCCAAATCATGGGAAAAAATTAAATCCTATTCATTCTGTTTTTTCCGATAGCTCTTAGCATGCAGGAGATGTTACAAGATGCAGAATTTTTTTTCTACATGCAGGCAGTAGAAGGTGGGGAAATTTTTTTCCTTAATCATGAATATCATATTCTTGCTTGTGTAGCTCTGAAAAATCTGTCTTGTCAATGTTCATACACATAAACATGCGCGCACACACACACACACACACACACACACACACCTTTTCATGGGTTCCAGAAGAAATGTCTGGTTCTTGATTCTTGGTGCACAAACTCACTATCCCAATTCATGATTATGAATTTTACAGACCCTTTATGCTTTTGTGACTGCTGTTGCGGACTATTTCAATGGAAAAATAACAGAATTTGCATCAAGAGGCCAAAAGTTACCTATATTCATTTCCTGGAGAGCTTTAACAAACTACAGATGCTGGTCTTCAGCTCAGAGATTCATTTTCAGTTTTTTTGGGATAGGGTTCAGACATCAGGATGCTTAAAAGTGTCCACAGGTGATTTTAATGTGTAGCTAAGCTTGAGAACCATTGATGCAAATCTTGTTACATTTCCGTAGAGAAAACTCAACCACAGACTGATGAAATTAGAATCTCTAGGGATGGGTCCCAGGCAGCTTTCTTTTTTAAATTCTCCCAAGTGATGATAATGTGCGACTTGAGTTGAGAATCTCTTTATGAAAACAATGATTTTAAGTCAGTTACACACACAAGGAGCTATGCTTCCAGCTAGCACCCTTGACCTAAATCAAGTTTTGGAGACTCCTGCTTCTGTCTGCTGCTAGCTGTGATGGATGTGGTCTACAAGAGCAGCCCACTTTATTTGCTTTATTGAATTCACTTCCTATTAAAGATGGCGCAGCCCATTGTACAGTGCTGCTGTGCAGAAAAAAAGCAAATGTGATCCCCTGTATGACTATGAAAAGGAAAATCAGGAATGGCGGAAGGAGACTGGGGCAGAGGGTGCCCCACATACTGCCTTGTGTGCTGCTTCTTGGGGCTACACTTAAAGCTTGCCTCTGTAAGAGACATCAGTGCCCAAGATGAAGCAAAGTTTACATCCACACTTGGTAACCCTCAAAAGGTACTTGTTGAATTAATGAATCTCAAGCAAGTCCCATGTGTGCATGAATCTGTGGCCTCTGGAGTGTTTATCTGAGTAGCACAAAGCTTTATGGAATTTGTGAAAAATTCTTATGGGTAATTAGAAAGCTAGGTTGATAGTTCGCAGTTCCAATGAATCTTACTCTTAATATTGGGGCTCTGCTGCTAGTGACAAAATAAAAGAATGCAACCTGAGTCTCCACTCTTCAGTCCCTGTCAAACCACACAGCTAACAAGCAGCAGCAGAAGAAAAAAAATAGCATTCAGGTTGCAATGCACTTCCGCTTGGCAGAAGTATTGCCGCTGCTTTTCACGGTATGACCTGCCCTCAGCTGTGCTTGTGACACTTGCAGTTTGTCTCATGCAAAAGCCTAAGGGACCTCTGAGGGTCACTTTGGGTGTGCAGGAAACACACTTTCTCTCTCTGGGCAACAGGACATTTTATTGGAAGTGGTTCGTTACTTCTTGTCCTGGAGCCACATATTCCAAGGCTTCACCTCCACCCGCTAACTTAATGTTAACTTCTTGGCCTAAGAATGCAAGGAACTTCTGTTAAACAAGCTAACTGCTGGAAATATTATGGCTGCAAGCTGAAAGAAATGAGGTGTGTACCCTAGACCACATAAAACAATGAAAGCAATTTACAGACAAAATGTAGAGGGTAACGAGAAACAGTTTTTACAATATCGAAAGCATATGAATGGCCTGCTGCTTTGGGCAATGCTCTGTAAACCCTGACATTCCCTCAGCCTCTCCTGGGAGCCTGTCTGGACAGAGGAGGCCTGGGGAACCAACACCTCCCATCTTTACAACTGGCTTTTCTGATTAGGCTGCATAGAGGATCAAGGAGGCCCTAGCAGCCCAGAACTCTCCATTGCTGTCCATTTCTGCCAAAAGGGGGGCTGTGCAAAACAAGGGAAAATTTGCAGTTGATTTAGTGGACCATGAACTATGTATTCCTTTCGGTTAGATTTGCCTTTGCCCTTTTAATGAAGCATTTTGCTGAGCAAGAGCTCCATCTATAGGAGAAATCAGTTATGTGGACTTCTACCCTCAGCACCCTGAAGGCTTTAACGTGCACTTGACCACTGGTTCTCAACTGGGGGTGATTTTGAGCCACAGAGAGATGCTTTTGGTTGTCATAACTGATGTGTGGGATGCAGCTGCCATCTATTGGGTAGAGGGCAGGGATAGAGTTGAACTTCCTACAATGCGCAGGACAGTGCCCATATCAAATAATTTCCCTATGCTAATGAGAAGATTGAGAAACTCAACTTGGAAACGAAAGAATGGAGCCAGGTGCGGTGGAGCACACGTGTAACCCCAGCACTCTAAGATGCTGAGGCAGGAAGATCACGAGGTCGAGCCCAACCTTGGCATCTTAGTGAGACCGTGGCTCAAACTAAAACATAAAAATTGGACCAAAGATGTAGGTTAGTATGAAAGCCTTAGGTTCACTCTGCAGTACAAAAAAAAAAAGAAAGAAGATGAAGAATTTCTCAACACATTTCCTACAGATGGGTTATGATCCTGCCATTCAGGGAAGAAAAATTATTCAAATCTTTTCATATTTCTCCACCTTTTCTTTAAGCTTTTCATTCCCCCCACCTTTTCCTACTGCCCATAGATTTGACAAATTCTTTCATTCTCAGTTGTTAATGATTTCATAGATTTATGAAATACTTGGGAAAGAGAACAAAAGGAAAAGAACAGTAAGGAAGGCATGAAGAAGAACTTACAGAGCTCTCAGCACTGCTTCCTAAATGGGACCACTGTTTTGGCCTCAGGTATTGTCCTTGCAGTCTCCCGACACATTGATCCTAGCCTCCTGGCTGTGATGTTGGACTGTGTCACCTGCCATTCAAGCCATTGTAGTTAGCGTCATCATTGTAGGATGGTTTGTGGTATGCACCAACACTGACAGTAATTTCACTTTTCTTGGACAGTCACTCAACACATCCTGTCCAGCAGGTCACCATTCATGCCATGGGCAGCAGTTCACTAAAGGAGACAGTGGAAGGTCATACACTAAAACTTGGTTCCTGAGAGGTTTTATTTATGTCCACAGACAGGCGTATATGAGGGAGCAGACAGGTATAAAAATATAGCCAGGCTTTTCTATCCTTTGAAGGCTCCTAATTGCAGACTATGAATAAAACTTTAAGTCTCATGCTTCCAGTCTCAGGTGTTCACAGCCTATTCAGCTTCGCTCCCTGATTGAGAATCTTCGTTCCAGCTACAGAACCTAATGATATCCTATTTCAGAGAGCCACACTAAGTCCAAGGAAAGCAAAAGATAGCCCATCTGCCTGAAATATGACCATCTTCCTTTCACCAATGTATGAGTTTGTGTTTCTTCTCTCCTTTCTAATAACAAAGCATTGGATTAATCTCATTAAACAATACTTACCTGCAATATGTTGTGTACAAGGTGTGATCAAAGAACATAGTGAAGGTTTAAATTAAACTTTTAATACATACTTACATAGACAGATAGATAACAATAAAAGACGCATTGTCATAATCCCTGTCGCAATTCTCTCCCTCACTTTGAACACACATCCTATTGCTCTTGCCACTTTCTGAAGTCGTTCTGAATTCCTCTTTCATATCTTTATGAATCTGATAGAAATGCAATAAATGCTGCTTCTCAGTGCCACCCAACAGAAAGGTAGGCTTGGAAAACCATGATGGTATTCAGTGGGTCTGGCAAAATGCGACTACTGGCTCTTCCCTAAAGTTAAAGTGACACGAAAGGTAATCATTTCCAATCAATTCAGGACTTCAAGATAGTCACAACAGCACGACTAAAGGTATTTATAGAAGGGGAGTTCCAGAATAACTTCAGAAAGTGGCAAGAATGATGGGAGCAATTAAAAGGGGTCATTTTGAGTGGAATTAATAATAATATGTCTTAACTATAATTCTTAAAAAAATTTAGCAGTCACTTCATTTTTTTAAATCACATTTTGTATAGCACCAAGCTATGGGGATGTAGAAATGAATGAAAGTCTCTCTCCATGTGATCTCTAAGCCAGGATGTTGGACATGTGTCTCAGTTACTTTTCTCATTGCTGAGACGAAATTTCCAACATCCTCAAGCTAAAGGAGGAAAGGTTTGTTTAGCTCACAGTTTGTAGAGGTTTCAATCCATAAGGCGGGGTGGCATGCCATCAGAGAGAACAGTTCATGGCACCCACAAGGTAGTAAAAGCAACAAGCAGTTTTAACAGTGTCTTTCTGCCCTTTTTATCTTATCCAGACTACTTAGGGCGGGTAGCACTCACACCTTTAATCCTAGTGCCCTTGTTCCTAGCATTTCACCATGAATCAATTCCAGCATCACACACTTTAGATTCAGTCACCTCTGAAAAAGCCCCTCCTGTGACCACATGAGTCTTTGAGGGGACATCTAAACACAGACCATACCAACATGAATTCTCTGACTTCCGTCCATCTTTGCAGTGTGATATAGCACCAAGCCCTGAATGTTTCAGTTGAATCAGTATTTTTGAAAGTTATCTGCTCATCTATTTCATCATTAACAATAAGAGAAAAGGTAAACCTTGAAAACCATTAGGATTTTTCTCTGGTTTTCTATATAATATCTAAATTTCTACAGTCAGTAGGCAAAGTACATAGAATATTAGAGCACCCTAAGAATTCATAGTAAGTGAGTAATGATTTAATAACTTTCTTCTTCAAGTGCCATCAGCAAGAAATTGTACAGTTTTATGGAAATCCTTGATTTATTGCTACTGAAGATGGCCTCAGCACAGCCAGTTTGCCTCATAATTTGTGGGAAAGAAACAAGATTAAAAAGAAATTTGAAGGGAAAAAATGAGCCTAGAAAAATTGGCAACAGAGCTTGTGCAATATTAATTGTAATTGAAAAGGGTGTATCTCTGCTGAATCCAGGACATTTTATGAAGCATGCTTGTACCTGACTAAACTAGTGTCCCTTATATTCTCAGATGTATGATCATTACTCTTGGTTTCACGGGCCCAATGATTAATGAAGGTTAAAATAATATTCTCAGTAAATCTAAATATAAAAATATGATAGAAAAATAGGTAGAAAATAGAAAAGTATGATAGAAAATATTACAACACCTAGGAACACTATGAACTGTGACAGAGGTTGGGTGGCTCTTTTCGCTAGTAGGAGTTGGTGACATTGTTGGAGGAAAGTGAGACAATGGAGGAAAATGAATACTAGCAGCATATAAGTAAAGTAAAATAGTCAAATAGTTTATCATATTAATTTCAAGGACAGAAGAATTTCAGCACATTTAAACCCTCATTCTGCCACCTAAATATGGTAAACACAGGTAAAGAACTAAGACAACTGGTCAGGTCTGCATCTACTCCTAGATCATTTCACAGGGATTCAATCAAGATATATGGAGTTTAAAAAGAGTTAAATGCTCATGTATTAACAATATTTCCTAATAAAAACAATAATTTTGATCTGCTAAAGAATAATACACTTCACTTTGCTCTTTAGAAAAATGTTTTAATAAATATTAATACTGTGTCTAGATAGTGCTCATATTACCATGAATATGTAATTGCTTTCATTACCAATAAATCAAGGTTAACAGTTAAGCATTTGGGGCAATTGCTTAGATTTCTCATGTTCTATTTGAAAAAAGTGAAGTTCATTAAACCATTTAACCCACTTTTTATGAGTTTATAAAGTACTACAATTTCAGTGTGATTATACCCTATATACTTCAAACACAAAAGGCCAGAATTTCTATGCAGTCTCATTCCAGGAACATTTAGGTGATTAACTCCTAAGAAATGATGGGTTTTTACAATTATTTTGAAGTTAAAAAAATTCAGAAGTTGTCCAAGCACTTGGACAAAGTTAAGGCTTCTATTACTTAACCAAACTCTCTGGGGTTGGACACTTTCTGCTGGATCATTTCTTAATAATCTCTATGAACCCCTCAGTGTTGATATCATTGGAAATCTGAAAACTTCCCAAAGCTGTCCATTTTATTTGGAAGCAGGTTTAACGATTAAAAATAATACTTTTTACTTCAAGCTCAAATGTTCATCATCTAACAATTATAGTTATTAATATTCATCCCAAATTATCTCCTAGGGGCCAATTTTTAAAAGTGTGTGTGTGAATATTCACTTCCTCAGAGACAATCTCTGCAATATCTGAAGGCAGCTTGCCAGTAACACGGTTCCTGGCCCCCTCCTCACCTTGAGACTTCCTTTAATAACATCACTGACTACATTTCTTCACATAACTTAGAATAAAATTTTGATTTCTAACTCATAATGATGATGGATTGGCCTCTGTCTTCTTAATATATTCCTCTTTGTCCACATGCAATTAAAATATTATATTCAGAACTGCAGTATTCCAAAGGCCTTCTGATCTAGTGAGCAGGGATGTCATCTAGTCTTTTATTCATATTTTAATTCAATAAAATTTAATTGTGCAGCTGCCATTTGCTGGAAACTGCTGGTTGTTGGAGGCACAACAATTAATCAGAAGAGCCAACCTTTACCATAGTGAATGACTTCAAATGAACACACGCTGGACATAAATCACAACTCATGATAACTCAAGGGAACACAAAACTTTAGGTGCTTTGAACAAAAACAGGGAGGAATCTGATTTAGATTTTGAAGTAAAGGCAGGTTTCTCTAAAGAAGGGACATTGGATCTGAGACCAGAAAAATGAAGGAGATCATCGTTGTAACTTTGTCAAACAAAATGTCTTGAGGCCAGATTAAATTTGAAAGTAGTGCAGCAATATGTGGACACGCTCTCACCATATGCTTGTGTCGTGTAATTACTTGTCCTCAACAAATATTAAGATTCTAATAAATACCTACAAACATAGATAGATGTATATGTTTCAGAATAATTGGTAAGCCTCAAATAAGATCCCCTCTACAGGGATGCATATACAATCTAAAGGAATCTCTACTTGTGCCTTATGGGTTCAAAACTCACCTTTAGAAAGTAAGGCAGTGAAACATTGTATTACGAATCATCCCTCCGAGGGAAGTCAATAACACTGGCTGCTCATTTTCAAAATCTACCTTATTCATTTTGTTGGAAATTTCACTAACATTGTGTCTTTTCTTTAATCTTCACTCATTCATTCATACATTGATTTATCCCATGTTTCATCCCAATTCACTAAGGAACAATACACTTTCATGTGAGTTAGGATGTTTCCACTTTAGGAACAGGAACCGGCCAGATGCAGAGTAACCTATTCATGTGAGATGTCTCATTCCTTCGTCTGGATGTCATCATGGGGCTGAAGGCCTGTTCACCAGCAGAGAATTGACTGTAATTCGGTCCTTCCTAGGAACACCCACCCTCTGTACCCTTATACTCTACTCCTGTCTCAAGGAACACAATTCTTTTTCTTCACAACCCTGTTAACATCATGGAACATGATTTGCAGAAAGCTTTTTCTCTGAATAACTGTCTGAGACATTGGCTTTGTCTTTGTCCTTAGCCCTTGGAACAGGTCATTTGTCCTCTCAAAGCTTGACTTATCATATGTAAAACAAAGATGCCAATGAATACCTATTCTGAAAGAATTCCTTTGAAGATTACATGAAATAATTCACATAAAGCAGTAGCACACTGCCTAGAATTTTGTAAGAATCCAATAAATCACAACAATTATTACTTCTAGTCCCTGGAAGGCAACAGTCTGAGCCAAGAAAGTAGAAAAGCCAAAGTTTCATTTTCGCTTCTTAATACATCTAATATTTCAGTCCTCATCTAAAAATGGAGTGGGGGGTTGTCTACCTCCATGCTTAAAATAGAAACTAAAACTAAGAGAATATAGCTGTTCAAGATAGATTTCACTGCCATACAACAAAATGAGACAATTATGTTAAGTGTACTCATTCTATGATCATTGTCTTCTAAAGAGATTTTAGAAAGCTGCTGTCACCATCTTTAGTGTTTTAGTCTCGTCGACACAATTCTTAAAGGTTCCATTTGTCTGGGAATACAACCTTGTTTCCTCTCAATTTTCCTTCTGCGTTGGAGCTGTACTCTCAGAATTTGAGCCTTAAGAGTTGCCCAGCTCCCTTGAGATCTCTCTCCATTCAATCCTCACAGCATGCAATTATCCGTTTCCTTAAATATAGATTCCATGTCTGCCAAGGCCTGTCTTCCCAAGCTATCAAAAAAATTTCCAAAGCAATATAGCCATTTCATTCAGTAACTTTGCTAACTTTATCCTCTGCAGTTAAACCCTCCTTGTTCATCAGAATAGATACCAGAGGAGCACTTGTCTCATTTATTTCTTCTATCTTTGGCGAAATCATCTGGGAGAAAAGGTTGATTATTTGCTGACTCCCTGGCTGGCCTTGGGATCTCACCCTCTTGGGTGCTCTGTTGCTATTGTAATGCTACCCACCATGGGTCTTTTTTGCCCAAAGACAGCTCTTCACCCTTTGTGCTTGTGTGTATAGTGTATTTCTAAAAGTTGGGTGTAATTCACCCCTCCACAAAGGTTCATGTGCTAGAGGCTTGGTCCCCACTGTGACAGCATCTAGAGGTGGGGCCCAGAAGGATTTAACTGGGTAGCAGGGGAGTTATCCTAAAAAGAAATTAATGACTGTCTCGAGAATGAACCAGTCCACATGGCTAATTACTATCTTAAATTCTCACTTGTTCCTCACAGTTTAGCTGAGTTATAACCTAAAAATTTTCAAATATATGTGTCTAGGACTCAAGTATAATTTTTTTCACTATCACTGAAAGAAAGACTAGAAAAATAGATATTCAAGTTCACTATCCATCAATGGAATCTCTTGCACCTAAAGAGCGTCAGGACCAAGCTAGCCATTATACTCCTTGGCCGTTTAGTTCCCAGTTTACTGTCCACATCCGTTGACATTCAAAGTGATACCCAAAGCCTAAAGAGTTGAAGATCGGTCCCAAATTCAAGGAATCCAGTTCACCTGCTTGCACCATTTCATCCAATGGATACGTTCTTCCTGCCAACTCGTCCTCACCCTTCTGCTTGTTTGTTAAAGCCTGTTCTTCTAAGTTCTTTTCATTGAACATGGTTAAGAGCTACTAAATTATTTAAAGGTTAAATTTACTTTAACGGATTTCACGGGTGTAATAAGGGAAATGTATGTCTTATTTTAGCAATGTGAGCACTTGCTCTGAAATTACATGAGTTGAGGCCAGCCCCGAGGATAGCAGCAGAATGGAAGAGAAATTGTCACCAAAATAATTAAAACACCCAACACAGCTGCTTCTGGCAGATCAATTTTTCCAAAAAGAAAAAGAAAAATATCAAACAAGTTACGCTCATAGAGTTTTTATTGTGCATCAAAGACTGTATAAAGCAATTCCCATATATTTGCATGTTTCCTTTAAAACAACTATGTGAGGTGGGCAGATCTTTTACTTGGGTCTATTTTGCATATAAGAAGTGAATTAAGTTATTTAAATTTTCCCCCTCCTAACCTGCCTTTAGTTAATGTCAGGAACAGGAGTTAGACTTGACTCCAACAGGAGCCCCTAACAATTGACTTGGCTTCCTTTTGACTAACAAGGGTATAGAGTTAGTTATTTGCCAAATTTTCAAAAATTTGTATCTGTAAAGGGCTTGTAGTCTGTGTTCGATAGACTTTCAGACCTATCAATTTGATAACTCGTTCGTTACAGTGAGCTAGAGCAGCAGTCCAGGCTGGATGCAGTAGTTAAGAAAGGGAGTTTCTTTGAATGAATGGTTGTTCACAGACTGCTTCATGTTTATGCTGTGCTCATCGGACCATGAAAATTAAAGTGAACTAGGGAATAAGTCCCTGTCAGATTTGCTTTCTTTCTCTTTTACGGTTATTGCTATAACCCTTGAGTTACAACAGTTGCTTAAACCAGTAATTTTATTCTTCTCAATTTATGGATTCTTGGAAGAGTTTGGTAGAACATATGAAATGGGGTTTCTTTTTCTCCCTGGGAAAAATCCCTATAATCACGTTCACAAAGTGATTTAAGTGATTTAGCAATCCTAAAGAAGCTTTTCAGTGGATTGTTCTTTGTATGCAGGAGAACATCAAAACAAAGAGACACAGAAACCAAGAAAAGCATTCTCCTTCCTCAATCTTTGCGAATTCTCAGAAAGAACCCTGGGAAGCCCCAAACCTAGCACCAAGACCATTGGTCAGCTTTTTGTTGTTGGGACAAAATATCTGCGACTTTCAATTTAAAGGAGGAGAGGTTTACTTTACATCATGATTTTGAGTTTTCAATTCCTGATCAACCAGCCCCAGAGCAGCAATGTCATTGTGGAAACACGTGGCAGAGGAAAACCACACAGTTCATGGCATCCAGGAAGCGAGAGCAGAAGAAGGAACCAGGGACCAGACACTGGACAGTCATGTCTCCTTGATCCATCTAGCTACAACCAGAAGTGTGCTGTACAATTATCCTAGGCATCTCTCATGCCAGTCAAGATTACCCATCAGATTAGCCATCATGGTGACAGGGCCACCACACTCAGAGATAAAAGTTCAGACCCACACAAATGTGACTGGCTAGGGAGACAGGAGGCATGAAGCCTAAATAGTGCCTTCCTTGGTAGATTGTGTATCCTAGCCCTGGTCTACACCCACCAAGAAAGGGCTCCTTTTGCTAATTTTTATGAAAACAACTGTGTATAGGCCAGGCAATGTCTTGCATGACACCTATACCCCGGATTATGCAACAACCAGAAATGACTTGATTTTGCCAAGAGGTCCTTAGTCATGAGATCAAGAAGCCCCAAGTCAGTTCACTTACAACTTTCTCTCTGTAAGCTTAGGACAGCTATAGGTCACATATCAGCTGAAGCTCAGCTCAGTCCATAAAGTCATTTTCCTTGTGTCACTAGTGTATACTTAAGCAGCACTCATAAGTTCATGCTGTTATTTTATTAACCAATGTTCAGCCACGTTTTTCCAATGCTTATTATTCATCATGCGCATTTGATTTAACCAAGAAGTACTTGTTCCTCTCCTACCCATCTGATAATTTATTACAACTCATAGCAGTTTCTTTGGAATGGCTGGATCGATTTCCACTTTCTAGTAGTGGAAATTTTGCATTGAAGGTCTTAATGCCCGGTATGATCTAGTCCATTACAGTTGTTAATGGATCTTGTCAATAGGTAGAAGCCAAAGGTACAGATCTGGGTCTTTCATTCATGCCACGAACATTACTGAAATGTCCAATGCGTGCCAAATATTGGCAAGCACAGTGGTGGATAGAAGAATATTGGGTGATACTCATCTTAGAAAGTTTGCCACCTGGTCTACGCAATTAATTAAATCAGTCAGGGCCCAGGAGATTCTGGTAAGACTTGCTCTAAGTACATAACTGTTGGTTACCTTGCTTCTTAGCAATATGTAGTAATAGCCTAATTAGTGTCCTAATTAATAATGGAGAATATTCTGATGTTTAAGAAAAACCTACGTAAAGGCAAAAGTATAACTTAAACTGCTCCTGAGGCCTCTCTTTAACCATAAAAGTTAAATTTTGGGCTGAAAATTCTACCCTTTTGGCCTTCTTAAGAAGTATGATGGCAGTGAGTATCTGTCACCTTTTAACCATTCACTCCATGTGGAAATGTTCTCAAGGTCAGAGTGTCTCTGAGACCAGTGAGGGGATCTGAATCAATGTTTTGCAGTGGCTGTTTAGTGAACACTGGGCCTGAACCAAAGGCCCTTTTCTAGATGGAGTTCAGAGGACTCCACGGAGTCACTGCCAATTTGGATGCTGGAGGGAAGAAGAATGTTATCTCAGTCCAGCAGCCTTCCTGGGGGCTCTCAGGCAGCTGATGGCATGTCCTTGAGGTAGTTTCAATGCCAGTATTGTCAGCTAGCCTGTCAATTGAATTGCTCTAAATTGTTCCAGAACAGGTCAAGCTTTGCACACTTAGCATTATTCTTTACCATTAGTGGCAGCCCAACAAAGGGAAAATGTTCTCTGGCTCAAGGACATAATTCAAAGGGGAAATGTGTTAGTCATTTTCTCATCACTGAGACAATAGAGTCACCCACACCAGAGAATGGAGAGGTTTATTCTGGCTCATGTTTCAGTCCATCATCTGCAGCTCCAAGGCAGGGTGGCATGGCAGAGGGATATGGCAGAATAAAAGCTGTTCACTTTATGTCAGCTAGGAGTCAGAGAGCATAAACCAAGGAACCAGGAGGAGAGATACTACCCTCCCAGGTCATACCCCCAGCAGCCAGGCTCTTTAGACCACAGCCTACCTCCTAATGGCAAGTTAGCTGCAAGTCCCCATAATCCAACCACCCTCTAAAAGCCCTGCTTATGATCCTATGTGGCTCTTGGTGGGGGGGGGCACCTAGGTATAAATCATAACAGGAGAGAAGCAGGAAAGCAAACCAATCATTTCGAATGCATGGTTGGTGACAGGGGTGTAATACTCTAAAGACATTTGATTGGGTTCCATTCTGAATAGCAACTGTATCTGAAAAAGAGAATTATTAAGGGCCACAAGCATTTCTAGAAATACCACCATCTCAATGAAAAGACAAATAGTCACACTGGGGCTTTGTAGCATTATAGCTACTGTTACAGTTTGTGTCTGGATGTCCCCCAAAAGCCTCATGCAATCAGGGAGGCAGGCTTCTAGAATCTGTGGTCCAATGCTGGGATTATGGATATGGGTGCTGCACCCACCCTAGGGTGGGTAACCTGCATACGATGTAAGGGAGAGAAAGAGACTTGCTCTTGAGCTCCTCCCTTTTTGCTCTTGTTGCTTTTGCTGTCTTCCATCACCAGGAAAGGTTGCCTTCTGCCATGTGCCACCCTGCTTTGGAACCAGCTAAGTATCGACTGAAATCTCCACAAACTATGAGCTAAATAAACATTTCTTTCCTTAATTTTGGGCATCAGGTATTTTGTCTCAACAATGAGAGAAAAGTAACCAACACAGTTCCCACTCAATAAGAAAATTTCTATTGTAATCATTTATTAAAATTACATGCAAGTCATTTGTGTTGTTGTTGAGTTTTGGTACTGAGGCCTATTTATCCAAAGGTGTATTTTATTAAGGGAGATTAGCAAAGAAGATTAGTGAAACTCTAAGAACAATTAATCCCTTTGACTGAAAAGCTCCTGTGCTTACTTATAGGACGTGGTGAATTTGGAACTCTCTGAAGTCAAGTGGGTTATTCCTCAATGCACAAGGGTAACTATGTTCTGTAACAAATTAAGAGTGACACAATATTTTTAATATACTTCAATAAAAACTGACTCAGCTATCTTCAAATCACACATTAAAAAATTAAAATATAATACAAAGATGAGTTTTGAGAGATGCTAGCTTTTAAAATAAGTCAATGGTTAATTGGGAAATTAGAGGAAAATAAGACAGGGGATATGGAAAGGCAGCGCATGCCTGATGGAAAAGAAGAAAAATGAAGAAAAAGAAGGGGGAAGGGGATGATGAGGAGGAGAAACAATATTCTGGCTTGATAGACTGCTTTAACATTTATAAAATGCTTTTCTCACTGGAATATGCACTGATTGAGAAGATAATTTTGCTTTAAATATCTTTGATTCCTTGATTGTTGACATAACATTCAGCTCATGTTAGTAACTCAATATCAGTTTCATGAACATTTGAAAGAATACATGTATTATTCTACTTCATATTTACTACAGTCCTATGACTTTAGATTTTTTATAGAAGTAATTAGCATTATGCACCTTACCCAAATAGATTATTCAGGACTGAGTAGCCCAGTCAAATCAAATGTCCTTAAAAGCAGAGATTTTACTCCAACCACACGTAGAAAAAACAGAAGGGAAGATAGAGAGATTTGAAGCACAAAAACAGAAATGAGCCCTCCATGTCTAGAGGGGACCACAAGGAAGAAAATCGAGAAAGACATGGAGCCCAGAGGAGACAACCTGCAAAAAAATTGAGATGTTTGTTATAATGGAAATGAGCTGAATTTAACCAATAATTTGAAGGAGGGTGGCAGTAAATTTATCCTTACAGTCTGCATATAAATCTAAACTCTGCTAACCTAAGTGTTTGTGAGACCCTAAGAAAAGTATCCAGTTGAGTCTAAAAAACCTTTAATGTACAAAAACTGTGAGATAATGAATGGAAGCTGCTTAAAGCCACAACTTTGTACCAATTTATTGTGGCAGCACAATAATACTGTCACCAATGAAAATCACACAGTTGAAACCAAAGTGAAAGGTTGCATAAGGTTTCTTTGCCTACCATTAAGTCATCACCAATAACAAATGTAACACTGCAGCAGAGTGAAAAATTGGGGCCAATTTTCAAATTTCCCTGCTTGAGCTGAGATGGAGAAAGAATACCAGATGTTCAGAAGAAGTTTAATTAAAATTATTTTGACTTGGGAAGGTTAGTGAAAAAACCCTTTCCCATGATACAAAAGCCTAGAAAGGAGAGAACTTTAAATAAAAGCTGGGAAACCAGGGAAATCTCTGAGTAATTTTTTTGAAAAGGCAGTTTTGATCTCAAACTGAGGTGGAGATAGGTGGGGTCGGAGAATCAGGATTATAGATTTTCTCAAGAAACAAGAGACTAAGGCTGTGGCAGGGAAAAGTTACCACAGTAAGATTTTTGTGTTAGTGAAATTTGCATCCAGTGAAGACTTTCTCAGTTACCACCCTGTGTGTAGTTTGCCCTTTCAGATTTTCTTAGCATTAATGAATGTGTGTTTGTATTCCATGGAGCAGATTCTAAATCTCTAAGGCGGAAAATACAGGCTGTACATAACACACGGTTATGATTAAAAGAGGAAGACTATCTCTGTTCCTCTGTATGGTAGTAGCAAAGGTTACTGCGAAGGTGGCTCATGGCCCATGAGCAAAATAAATCCCATGGGTTTTTTGCATTCTCAGAGGTGCATTATTTGGTCATCTTTCTTATATCCTGCATTGCATGTGTAATTCTAGCTGGCTCCTGCAGTGAGTTACCTAGCAACCAATGCAAAGAAGCCAAAATCATGTCTTTCCAAGGGAATGGAAGTAAGTTCTTCAGAGAAGCTTCTTATGGAGATGACATCTCACTGTGGATAGGTGACAGGTATGCTATGTACAGCTCTACTGGGAGTCCCTCACTTTTATCAGGTTTATAAGACCTGGGGGAATTAAAGTCTTGGTAATTCACTCAAGATGCACTCTTTGTGTGCAGGAAAAACCTGTGTCCACTGCCACCTTCAAGAAAATGAGCTCTTCTTTCTAAGTAGCCATCTTTTCTTGTTGAGGCCAGAAGAACTATGATTAAGGGTTCCAGAATGTGAGTTAAGAATCCCAGCTCATCTCTTTCCCAACTGTGTGACTTTGGAAATGCACTTAATGTCACTAAATCTGATGCTGTTAATCTGAAAACAAGATCTACGATAGTACCTAAGAGGAGTACACAGATTCCTCTCATCTGAGGCTCAAATAGTAACTATTACTATGTGTAGGGGCCAAGCAGAATGCAATCAGCTGAACTATTGGGAAAGAGGTTTAGGTTGAAATAAAAAGAAATGTCCCTGCAGCAAGAGTCACAAATCTTACTGTGAAAATTTATGGAAGCACCTTCCACAAAGACTCTGAAGATAACTATAAAATTGGATGATGGATGTTTCCAGCCATTCACGAATTTACACAGTCAAATGACTGTCATTGCCCCAAAGTTATCATCTTGGGAATTTATACACTGACTTCAATGACATTGATTTGAGCAAACTGTCTTTGGTATCTCACTGCTAAAATGACTTTCCTTGAATGTAGGACACTCCCTTCACCATCTCTTTACTGAAGACAACCATCATCTTCCCAAGGCTGATGTGACTTTCAGAAACAAGCAGAAGTCATTCAGAACTTGTAAAGAGAGGAGACCGTGCAACAACAAGGGATCTTTCATGATGCAAACACTTTCACTGACATTTCCATTCATGGGGCATAGATTATTTCAACTGACCGAAAATGAAAATGACTCCTTCAGGCCTAACATACGAAGCTTCAATTGCACAGGCATCAAAGCTTATCTATTTCTTCGGCAGTTGATACGTAATTTCTTACCATGTACTCTATCCTTTGTTGTAAGTTAGAAATATTTCACAATAAAGTATTTTGATGAGACTAGTATTTAAATTAAGACACGCTTGCATTACAAGATGAATATATTCATGGCGAGGGACTGTTACATATACATGTTGCTCTTTAATACTTTTTGCTTTCCCCTCCCTCTCCCTGTATCCCTCGAGCCCTTCCCCATCAGCATAAGGTCTACTTCGCTGTTTCTTTTCACCTTCTATTTTGTTCTTTCAATTATGTATACTTCGGTTTCTCATATAAGAAAAATCGTGTGAATTTAACTGTTAGTGTCTGATTTATTTCATTTACCATCAAAAAATCAGGAATCTAGCTTTGCAAAAAGCCCACCAGTTTCAATTTTCCTCAGAACTCCATAATTCATCTTTCTAACTTCCTAATGATTTGGTCAAAGTTAGACTATTTAATGGCAATTTTTTAAAAATCTACCCATTATGGCTTGTATCTAGACGTCTCCCACCCTAGTCTCACACGCTCATAGGTGGGGCTTTTCAGAGCTACCTGGTTCTAGAGTGTGTGATACTGAGATTAAAGGTGTGTGGTACTAAGTCAGCCCACTGATTGGTTTAGGATAGTTCTGGATGTGATAATGAAAAGCTCCACCTGTGTGTGTGGCACCACTCCATGAGTGTATAGCCTGGATGGAATACAACAGGAAAAGAAGGAAGGAAGGTTTCCTGCTTTCTGCAGTCCATGGACTGTTTCTTGTCCATGATGCCCTCTGCCAGGCCACCTTGCCTTGGAGCTGGCTGACCATCAGCTGAAACCTCTACAAACTGTGAGGCAAAATAAACCTTTCCTCCCTTGACTTTGCGTGTTGGGTATTTTGCCTCAGCAATGAGAAAAGTGATGATGTCACCACCTTAATACATGGATACTATTTAAAACAAACACTTGATTAGTGTAGAGCCAAATAAAACTTCTACCTCCTTTACAACCAGACTGTCACATTTACAAGTAAGTACCACCAGGCCACAATCACATTTCTAGTGGGCATTTGTATAAAATGAAGAGTCTGAATGCCAAATCATAGGAAGATGGCTGTCCTCTGATGCTGGTGTGCCTACATGCCAAGGAACCAAGTCGGTCTAGTGTAGTCCAAAGAGGCTAAATCCACATGTGAATGAGGCAGATGGGCTAGAGGAGAACACAGAATCTACTGACAGAAAAAGGTTTGTGTGGAAAGGCCCCGGATTTTCTTATAGCTCTGCTTCTCCAACATTGCTCTACCCCCAGTACAGTCACATGTGCTCTGATATCCATAAGGGAGAAGCATCACCTCGGGTCTGCGCCTGGGGAAGGAACACACTCCCCTCATACACAGACAGTGCTGGCTATGACCATGACACTACAATCTACTATGTCCTAGAATCACCTAAGGACACTGGACTCATGTCTGGACAAGTGTCTATATGACTGTTGACTCGGGGGACCTTAGTGTCCATGCTGCCTGTGCAGAGCTGCAAGATAATCTATCTGATCTGGTCAGAGTCTTGGCTACTTTCAACCCCAGTTAATCCCCATTTGTAACTCTCTTTGATGAGGAAAGGCTCTGGCCCCCATATGTCTGTGTTTAGGTTAGGCTTGGTAAATAGATTGTATGAGTCAGCTTTTCTGTACTAAAATACTTGAGATAATCAACATTAAAAGAGGAGAACTTTGTTTGGGCTCACGGTTTTGGAGGTTTCAGTCCATGATGAGTTGACTTTGTTGCTTTTGGATCTACAGTGAGGCAGAGCAACATGGTGGGGAGTGAGTGGTGGAGCAAAGCTGCTCATCGCACAGCAGCTGGGAAGGAAAAAGAGAGAGATGAAAAAGCAGAGTCCCAACAGTGCCTTTCACAACACAGCCTTAACAACCTAACTTCTTTCCCGTAGGCCCAGCCTCTTAAAATTTTACCACCTCCCAGTAGTGCCACAAGATGGAGACAAAACCTTCAACACCTGGGCATTTGGGAGACACTTGAACCTTAGGAACACAACTGCTGCCCCCAACAATCCTGCCTCTGTGAGGAAGTCCCTGCTAATTAATTGTAGATGTGTGACATATGTTCTGTGCACAGTTGTACTCTGGGTTGGCATTTCCTTTTTACTTGGCTTGCAAGGCCTAGAGGAATTACCAACTCTCCTTCCTGATGAATATATGGTTATTCTCTGAATTACATTTTTGCATAACCATTTTTGGAAACCTCAGTCAATCAATGGGAGTTAATATACAAGATGAAATCTATTTGCCACCCAGACAGTTGTAGATAAACCTGCCAGGCTCAAGTAGCTCAGAAAGCAGATGGTCTATGTGCTGTTGCCTCCCATTTTTTTAAATGACAAGAAATATATTCATAGTATGCATAGGCATCTAGGTGCTAATATTATAGAGTTGAAATATTTGAAAATTTCAAAAAACTTCATAAGCATTTGAACCAACTTGTTGTTTTGCAGAAGACAAAGAGATCCTATAGACTTTCCACCTCTCTTTGTGTCTGTCTGTCTGTCTTTCTTTTACACCTGAAGGCCTCTTCCAAATGGAAGATTGCTCAGTTCATGTCTTCAGTGGGAGGCAAAACTCGGTTCTCACTACAGATGCTGAAAGTCCCAAATTTTCACATTCATAGCCTTCCTGCAGTTGAGGCATAGAAACGTGACTAATGCTACACTAACCCAATGAATTCATTCAAAATTCTGGAACTGGAAACTGGTGGTGTAAATTAGCATGGAAATCTCATCCTGGCAGAGTGGCAGCAGCAAAGATTTCAGAAACCCTAGGTTTTGTGCTTCATGGTGGATTCCTGTTCAGTGCTGTGCATCAGTGCTGTCCTCCCCTGACTGTTGCTTGCTTTGGCCTTGATGCTAATCGTTGCCAGTAACTTATGTTCCTGAGCATTTTCCAAACTGTTTCCCATGGTTTTACCAGTTGTTTGGAGAACTATTGTATGTCTTCTCAATAAATACTTATCTTGTTAAGTTAGCCAATAATTTAGCTTTGGTCATGCTTTGTTTTGTATTTTGGATTCTTGCAATGAAATGGCCTGAGTTATATGTGGCCTACTACACACTAGCAAACAACACAGACTTGTGACAGACTTGGGATTGCATCGTGTGATATCCATTCTTATGGGATTTATACCAATCTCGCTTATAGTATGATAATGCCATTTCCAGTCCCATTCTCTACCTTCTGCTGAGAAAGACTACATACCTCTGCCTTTGTTCTCCATCCTGAGTGATGAAATGTACTAAGTAGATAGGATATTGGATCAGTTTCCTGAAAGTATGATAGGGATAGTTTTGTTGCCTCAACAGTGCAAAAGAGATTAGGCACAGAGCATAGCAACCTGGACCTCAGAATATCCATGGATTATATGATCATTTTGTGTATCTAAAATGTACCAGTAAAATCCGGTTGAAGAAAAATATCCATGGATTAAATAAGCTAGATATGGATTTTCTTCTCCCATAGATAGAGCGGTACAAGGTTAAAGTAGTGGAGCTCCACACTATTAGAGACTCAGGCTCTGTCTGTGCTGCTTTTTCCTCACCCTCTGACTAGGTGTCTACCGTAGAGTTTGTTGTGGTGACTGTGTTTAGAAAGATGGCCAGAGGGTCTAAAATGTTCACCACTCAGGCCTTTTGACTTTAAGAAGTACGCAAATCCCTACTACACCTCTTCCTCATTCCAAGGCCAAAAATTTGAGTGGACACCATCCTAGGTTTTTCCAGACTCAGATGAGGGTCTTACAAAGAATAGGGGTGCTCAGCATGGAGTGGAGTGAAGATTTCCACGCTCCTACAGTAGCTGCTGTGCAGCTCTGACCCTGCCTGGCAGCAGCAGTGGCAAATCGCTTTGGAGAGATGAAGTACTGTACTCCAAATGTGTTGCCCTGAAATTTTTGTGTTGGAAACTTTATCCCCAGTGCCAAAATGTTAGGCCTCAGAGGTAACTGAATCAGTGGTTGTTGTCATGGCAATGGGTCTGTTATCCTGAGAGTGCACTGTCATAAAAGTGAACCCTTCTGTTCTTTCGTATGCATTCACTTACCTTTTCATGATGACACGGTGCCAAGGCGCCTGACAAATGCTGGCACCATACTCTTGAACTTCCCTGCCTCCAGATATATAAGCCAAATAAATCTCTTTTCTCCATACATTACCAGTTGGTCATATTATTATAGCAACAGAAAGCAGACTGAGACACAAGGTGAGCTCTCAGTTCAAGGTATGCAGCCAAGGCAAAAACAGAGCCCTTCTTAGAGCAGTATCCACAGGGGCACTGCAGCCTCTTTTATGGCAAACTCTGGGCTCAGGTGCCAGGAGATGGGAGCTCTTTGCTTGGGTTTTTCGAGCTGAATTTAATATCTGTTCACATAAAATGATTGCATCGTAATTCTTAAGCACGCAATGAATTCTGGCTGCTTGGCCTTTTCTCTCGTGAATCACCAAAAATCACTGTGCAATCAACATCACAAAACTGCCCAGAGTAATAAAGGATCTCATCTACTGAAGAAGAAGATTATTAACATCTCTCAAAGCCAAGATTTCAAATACAAATAGCTCCATTGATCATCTCAACTCTTCCATTCC
This sequence comes from Dasyprocta punctata, assembly GCA_004363535.1. Taxonomy (NCBI): domain Eukaryota; kingdom Metazoa; phylum Chordata; class Mammalia; order Rodentia; family Dasyproctidae; genus Dasyprocta; species Dasyprocta punctata. The sequence goes on from RJWM01009330.1 coordinate 53,170, forward strand.
TTGCTTGCTTATCAGCAATTCTAACAAGCAGTGGTATCTGCAGGAGGAACAACTGGTATTCTGCAGTGGGATATGTCCTCTGTAGCTCACACTCAGGCTTATGCATGATAATGACAAAAACTTTCCTCCAGTAGGTTTATTACTGATGTCATCCTGCAACCGGAACAGGCACTCTAACTTTTAATTATCTTGTCCTCCTTCAGATTCTGAAAGTAATTCTTTATAGATATGGAATCTACATAGGCATCTGTCATTTTAAGGCATAGACATCCCACCTCTTAGAATACACCGTGTTCCTTTTCCTTCAGCATTGATTGGTTAAGGTTCACATGAAAGTGTTAAAATCACTTCACATTTCAGTAATTGCAGCTTCCTCTGTCTGTGGAAAGAGCGATGCACAGTCATAATGTAGCACAAAGAAGTAACAATAGCTATTTGCAAGACACTTTGACAATTACAAAGTGCTACTATAGAAAAAAATACATATATATAAAACTTAATCTTCTAGGTCACCTTTGTGTTGTCTCATCCAGCCGAAATACCAACCCCGGGCAAATAATTGTTACATTACTTTTTTTAATGGAAAAAAAGAAAGATCCTACAGTGTTCTCAGTAAAAGTTGAGCAACTGTTCTTTAAAACAAGGGAAATAACTCCAGGCTCGTTTGAAAGAAATCAAATGACCCCAAAGGTGGGCTGCAGAGACAAGATAGCACAGTAGGGATGCTAAGAAAGTTGGAAAATTTGCTTTTTTATTTTTTTATTTTTTTAACGCTGGGCACAGGTTCCCAGTACCAAAGGAAACTTCTCGTCTCTCGCTGGGAAACAGAAAGCGAACCTGGTAGCACTGAACTCAGCAGAAGCCGCTGCTCTGTCCAAGCCACCACCTGCAGAAAGACTCCCCAAAGCAAACAAGCTGAAGTCCTTGGGTTCAGCTCTGCGTGATGTTATGGAGTCGATCAACTGGCTTTTACAGCCAGCCGGGCAACAACACAGAAGGACGTCCGTCCTTCTCAGGATTCGGGTCCTCGGCTTGGGTCAGATCACGTCCACGAGAGATGTTCTCATGGGCAAGGATGCCCCAGAAGCTCCTTGAACAGAGAAGGGGCCGGAGGGTAAGGAGTCAGGATGAACCACGGATCCTTCCTGTAAAGCTGACCCAGTCCCAGACCTAATGACCTAAGAGGAGAAGGAGGCCGCTCCCTCTGCCTGGCCTCAGGCAGTGCAGGGAAGTGAAAAGCAAGGGAAAAGACAACTGTCTCACTCTTTTTTTCTTTCCCACTAATTTATAGTTTGTTATGTTTGACTTATGCAGGCCAGAAAAAAAAAATTTAGAAATACAAGCTGAGTTCACTTTATCCCACTAAAGTTTCTCTAAAGTAATATACACATCATTCCACATAACAATTCTAATATCATTGGTTTATCAGTTATTGTTCTTTCCTCGGGGAGTTTTCTTAGTGACAGATCCGCCTGCATCTAGACGTGGCCTCTGCCTACGTCTCCAGTTCTGACGCTTACGTCTTCTTTCCTTCACGCTTCGCTCCGGGCATCATCAGCTTCTTCCCCACCCTACAATGCCGTGTGTCTTCCTGCCTCAGAGATTCTGCACATTCTGTTTCCCCATCCCTAAGCCTCCCTCGCTCATCACTGCCCACCTTCCAGTCTTCGGGAATCAGCTTTGAAACCTAATGTGCTGTGTGAGACATCCCTCCCGCCCCCAGGGAGAGTCACGCTCTCCTGCTGTGCAGTTTTGTAGCTCTTTGTGTGTTCTTTGTCTTCATCATAATAATGGTAAATATTTATATCACACAGGGTGCTAGACACTGTCTGAGAACATTCACACGCACATCTCTGTATCTATGTATGTGTGTGCAGCGGGCTTTCTCACGCAGGCTCCTCATTTGTGAATGGAACCAACTATGGATCAAAAATAGTTTGGGGGCTGAGGATGCACTCCTTGGTAGAGCACATGTTCGATAGGTGCGAGGCCCTAGATTCAGTCTCTAACACCACACACACATAAAAGGGAAACATCCTTCTGCACTGAATGTTCATAGTCTTATTCTGTAATTACTCCCTGAGCAACACAGTATAACTATTTGGTAGTGTTTACACTGTATTTGGCATCATAAATGATCTGGAGGTGATTTTGCACATGGGAGGATTTGCATACATTGTCCACGAATAGATTGGGCATAATTTCAAGTTCTTTTAGATATGGGACTTGGTATTTGTGGATTTTGGTGTCTACTGGGGATCCTAAAATCAATTCCCCATGGAACCAAGGGTCAACACTGTTTATCTGTCTGTCTGTCAATAATTTTCCATCTATTTTGGATTAAGGATTAAATGAGTATCTCTGTAATAGTCATTAATGGGTAGGTAGGTAGCTAGCTAGGTAGGTAGGTAGGTAGATACATAGTGCTCTTTTTTCCATTTTTTCTACTAGAAATATGAAATGTGAGATGGTATATACCCAACTACTTCTCTACACTACCTGCTTCCCCTGTGTTCATCTTCTCAGGTACAAAGCCAGCAAAAGAACACAAAATAAAATTTTGGTGTCGCCTTTTTTAGTAGTGCATGTTTGCAGTACCTAATAATTACTTCCATCGTGAGGAGTTGGTACATGTACATAACACTTCTTAATTCTTTTTACATTCCCTTCTTCTCCCCTCCGTCCATGCTCCCTCCACCTTTTGATGGTCTTCTCAAAATAAAATTTTGTGTACGTGCCTGGGGAGATCCACCACTGCTAGACTTTCAGCCAGTGAGTACCATGCTTTTCCATGACCAGGAAGGATGAGGGTAAAGCCATCTATTAGTAAAAGACAGATATGAAGCAAAAAGAAGCATGCTCCAACCATGTTAGCCAGGCTAGCATAGACCCCTGTAACAAACCAGTTTTAAAGCAGGAACAGTTTACATGCAATGGAAGTATACTTCTTGTTGATCAGGTCTAGGTCAGCAGGGCCTCTGCTGTCCACAGCCATCCCAGCACTCAGGAATCTCTACTGTCTTCATCACCATTTGGCTTCTGTAGTCAGTGAGGTTTTCTCCTTGCAGTCATGAGGACCACTGAGGAGGCTATGTGGGCAGTTCTTATAGCTCAAGCCTGAAATCATGCTCAATCTGTTCAGATAACATTGGCCCAAACTCGATCCTTATGCATTAGTTTCTTGTTGTTGCTCTAACAAATGGGGTTGCTGTAACTTCACAGGTTAAAACAATGAATATTTATCATCTTAACATTCGAGAGGGCAGAAGTCTGAAATCAGTGTCACTGGGTCAAGTGAAGGTGTTGACAGGGCCGCGCTCCCTGTAGAAGATGGAAGGGACCGTGTTTGCCCTTGATTTTACCAGTCTCCAGAGCTGCATCCCAAGCATGGCTTCCTTCACCAACAAAGTCAGAGGTGTAACATCTTTCTCCACTGATGAACGATTTGTCTCTCTGTAGCAAGGAGGAGGAGGAATGGGACTGGAGGTGGGAATCTACTCTAATAATCCAAGATAAATGTCCCACTTACAGATCTTTAATTTCACCGCATCAGAAGTCTTTCTCACTATATAACAGTGACAGATTTCATAGGTTAGGAGCTGACTATCTTTGGGGGCCACTTTTCAGCCTACCACAGTGTGGTCTCTGGCCTATAAAGGCTCCCATGCATGTCATAAGCACCCCCAAAAGTTCCAACCCATTACTGCATCAATTCAAGATTCCAGATTTTATCAAAATGTCATCAGTTATAAAGCCCCACACATAGACACACCCAACCGCAAATGGCAGGGAAAACATGTATGCCTCAATGACTGGCTGGCAGCCTCTGCCCTTCTAGCATCACTTAAAGAGCAACTTCAAGGATTTTTCTCGGTTTTAACTTGGTTGTCGTTATTTAGGATAAGCTATGCCTGAGAGGTGGTCCTTACAATTGAAATTTGTCAGCACGGTGGGGTCCAGGAGTAGTTTTCCCTGAGAACTTTCCAGTAAAATATTTTCACTCCTATAACACTTTCTTCCCACCTGCATATAAATGACCACTGGCAACACTGCTCCTTTAAATTCTACAGAAAATAAAATCATAAAATGTGCCCCAGGGTACAAAGGTCACTGCTCTGGTCTTTGCATTTAGCATTATAATGTACATTATGTATCCATCCATCCACCTCTTCCAGTGATGTGGCAAGTAATGATGGAGTGGGGTAGGTACAAAGAAGATTGCTGAATAAAGATAAACTCTGTGTTTTATATTTTATTGTGTTCTGGTCTGAACATCTCATATGGGTGCTTCTGGAAGTCTTCAAGGCAGAAAAACAGAAAGAAAAGGAAGAAAAACAAAGGAAAAAGAGCTTCTGCAGTGAGAAAATTACCTCAGATGATCTATATTCCCATTGATGTCAAACTTGGCTTGTGCCTGTTCAGGTATGGATGAGAAGTTTACAATTTGCAATTTTTTGTTCAGCAGAGATACCATTCATGGCATACCAGACAAAACACGGTATTTGGAGCCAGACAGACCCAATTGAAACATTGTTCCCATCACATACTAGTTACATGATCCTTGACAAGTTTCTTTAAACCTTCTTATCCTCAGTTTTCTTGACTATAAAATGAGGATGCAAATTGTCTACAGTGCAGAGTTCTTGGCACAAGAATTAAATGGAATAAAATATGTCAAAATGCCTGGTATGGAGTAGACCTTCAACATACATGAACTTATTTTCTTGTTCCCTCTACTACTACCCAGAAACTTTCTAATTGGATCCAGCTGTCTGTGGAAGAGGGGAAGACTTTCTCCTAAATATCAGAGGCTGCAAATGACCTGCTTTATTGATGGCTGTGGCAGAGGTTTGTCTATCCTGGCAAGTCATGAAACACGTTATATCTTTCTAAGTCAGGGTGTAGCTCTTGTTTCACCTCAAATATGCAAAATACTTAACAATCTTGCATTAAAAATTTTAATCCTAAAGATATATGAATTTTATGAGCATGTAGAGTTTCTCTCCCACTTTGCTTGTCTAAATTATTCTATATTGTATGATTATCTTAAAAATGAACTTGATCCTTAAATACCCAAAATCATTCACAGGAAATCATGCATATATATGTGTGTGTATATATCCTATTATGTTGTTTTGTAAATATGAAATACATACAGAAAGATACATATAAGTTGATAGTGAGTGACTGAACAGGTAGTGGGGATGACGCAGGTGCAGTGGATAAGGAAAAAGGCAGAGAGGAGGTACGCAAAAGGAAGAAAATAATATGTATAATATAATTCCATCTTAAGAATATATTTATATCTGTCAACACATATGTAGAAAGAGATTAGAGAAAAGAAGTAAGGTTGAATTTAAAACCATCCACTTGTAGAAATGACCACGAAATATTACTAAGTAACAAAACATTGTTAAATGACAAGCTACAGAATTTGTATATATGAGGTATGATTGAAAAATATGATGAATATTTAAATTTAAATAACACATAACTGTTAACCCTCTCAAATTAGTCCTCCTCACTTTGAACACACCGATCTCATCATTCTTGCCACTTTCTGAAGCAGTTCTGGAAGTCCTGTTTAGTATGTGTCTTTAGTTGCACTGTCCTGGCTGCCAAATCAATACCTTGAATTGATTCAAAACATTTACCTTTCATGGTTATTTTGAATTTTGGCCAGGAATCACCTGATGACACATTTGGTGAATAAGATGGATAAGAACACACCACCATGTTTTTACAAACCTGCCTTTCTGTTGGATAGCATCAGGCAGCAGCATTCACTGTATTTTTTATCACAGTCATAAAAACACTCACAAAAAAGGCTTCCAGAATGGCTTCAGAAGTGGCGAGAAGGAGGTGATAAGTGTGTTTGGACAGAGGGGAAGTATTTTGAAAGGCATTAATGACACTGTGTCTCTTACTGTAATGATTTTTTTACATTTACACATTCACTGTATATTTTGATCATCCATGATCGCATTATTCAACTGTAATATAAACTAACCAACTGACAATGTATCTATATGTGGGATACATTTGAACAGGAAGATTTCAATGGAATTCCATTAATATTTATGGGGAGTGGACAGGGAATAATTTGTGGGATTTTTTTAAATAGGGAATATCCTTTTATTTGGTCACACAGGAGCTTTTTTGTAATTTCAAAAAATTCTTTTTGAAAGATCAAGAAACAAAATTTTTAAATGTTTTCTTTAAATTCAGAGCAGATATCATTGACCAATGATTGGTTAGATGCTGTGTAAGGCTCCCAACTGCTACAACTGTGCAAAATTTTGTCATCTTGGTGAACTGAAAGGATCTCAACATAGCTGAGCATGTTGATATAAGTTTTCCTTTCTTCTCTGCTTCCCCTGACTACCTTCCCTGCATTATTTTTGACACCAGAATTAAACTACTTTTTCTAAATCCAAAGAGAATACTTATCATTAATATCATTTCCATAGACATTCATGATCTTTTTTATTTTAAAAGTGAATTTAAGAAGCTAGCATGATGTGTGTGAGTAGTGACCTTCCCATGTAGACAGGTGAGACGGGTCCACATAGAAATATCTGCCTGGGTTCCTCCACGCCTCTTGGTCCTAGTTCCTGCACGGTGGAAAGATCTTGGCTTATAAACTGATGAAATCACAGATTTGGCTTTGGGCTTTGAAGGGAAAGAGGCCTATTAGTGTTCTCTGTGTGGCTCAGCTGGATTATAAACTCTTCTCATTGGAGTTCAGGGGACAAAGATCCAGGTAACTTGGTATTATTTTACCTTCTGTTTGTAAACCAATGCCTTGTGACTTTTCTTACTTAAAATTCCTTGGGGTAAATGATGAGTCTGAAGCTGCAAAGTTGTCATTATTGTGGCCCCTGGTAAAATGATACCTTAAATCTCTCCTAATCTCCAATGGGGGATGAGGGTAGCCTCAGGGTGGCTGGAAAACACGATTCTCTTTTTCTCCCAGTTTAGAACCATTACGGGGCATAGACTTTTGTAAAAAGTAAAGGGTATAGACAATGTAGGACAAAATGAAATTCTACAAGAAAGAAAATGATGCCTTTAAAATAGGAACAACAGTCAGATATAGCAACAGCCAAGAAGAAATAAGGACATGCAAAGAATGATATATGCAGGTGAGATTTGGAAAACTTAATACCATGGAGCACGAGCTGAAGACACGACTAGAAAAAAGTGCAGGTTCTTTGTAAAAGGAGATACTGTGGACTCCAGATTTTGGGGACTTTAAAAATTGTTTTTTGTTTTGTAATATGAAAAATAGCGTAAGATTTTGAACTAGATGATCTATGATATTTCTTTTAAGTTGGAGATTGTGAAATCCCAAATGGCTATATAGTGGGATGGTGTATGATTTTGAACAGTATAAAAATTTCCACCACCATTCTATTTTTCATTCTACAACTAAATTGAAACACTTAAGCTAATAAAACTACAATTAGTACACTCACATGAACACACACAGACATATACACACCCATATTTCTACTCACACATACAATTTCCCTGAAATACTCAGACTAGAAATTCAGTATATTTTGGAAACAGAATATGGGAATATTTAATTGATTATTCAGTTACAACACACTGCCCTTGCAACATGTGAAGAAGATTAAGTAAAACCTTATATTAAAAAAAAAATTGGTACACTCAAAATTGCACTTAGAATATTTGAAAGAAGCAAAAGCCAGTAAGTGTTATGCACAGTGCTTGGGAAATGGAAGCATGTTTTCAATTACTCTTATCCCCAGAGTCAAATATTTAGCATGATGTCATTGTTGACCAGCTCGTGTGAGGGTCTGGCTCTTATCTCAACAGACTTTTTGTCCTGGGAAGGAACCTCAGAGGTTCTTCGTTCGGCATTCAGCAAGAAGAGTTCAAACTCTGGTTGAGTAGACAAAGCTCAAGGTTGAAGGTAGAAAGAGGAGCGGTGGCCTGGTTTTCAAGTGTGTTTATAGAACTTGTCAGTACATGATATATCCTGATTTTATGAAAACGAATTAGGCAAAATTCTCACTTACTGGGAGAACTGCCCTTGGTATTAGTCTGGCTCCTCCAGAGAAACAGAACCAGCAGGATGTGTATATGAATGAGATTTAAGACAAGGAATTGACTCACATGGCTACAGAAGTTGAAATGTCTTATGTTGTATCAGCTGCAAACTGGAGACCCAAGAATGTGGTGGTGTCCATTTCAGGCAAAATCTGAAGATTTGAGAACTGGAAGTGCTGAGGACAAAAGAGTGATGTTCCAGCTGAAGTAGTCAAAAAGAGAATTCAAATGCAACCTTCTTCCACCTGTTTCGTCTATTCTGGCCCTCAACCCACTGCAGAATGGTCTCCCACACAGAGGAGGACCATCTGTTTTCCTCAGTCCTCAGATATAAAGAATAATCTCTTTCAGAAGTGGTTTCACAGGCACACCTTGAAATAAAGGCTACTCAGTCATCAGGGCATCTCGGGAACCAGTCAAGGTGACCTGTAACTTTAACCATGATGCCCTCATTAATGTATTGGGCCTTTTATTTTTTTTTCTGTTTTTAAAATTTGTTTCCTTTTTATCTGTATATGTAATGCATGATAATTACATTGACCTTGGGGAATTAGCACACATTCATATTGAATCTTAGTCATTTTTACTTCCCCTCCCCAGATCCTCTTTCCATCTCCACGAAGTCTATCCCACTGTTTTCTATCATTTATCATTTATTTTGTCCTTTAAATTCTGTGTATTTTAGGTTTCTCACAAGAGAAATCATGTGATATTTAATCTGTTTCTGATTTATTTCACTTAGCATTCTGGTCTCAAGGTACATCCATTTTCCAATGAATGACTCAGATGGATCCTTCTTTATGGCAGAGTAATACTCCATTGGGTATAGATACATTTTCTTTATCCACTCACCTATGGATGAACATGCAGGCTGCTTTTAAGATTTAGGTGTTATGAATTTTGCTTCTATAAATTTGGGTGGGTATACATGTATCACTACAATATGATGTCTTAAACTTTTTCAGGGAGATATCCAGAAGAGATATAGCTGGGTCAAATGGAATTACTATGGATTTTTTTTAATGTACTGAGTACTAGCCGGGCATGGTGGTGCATGCCTTTAATCCCAGCACTCCGGAGGCTGAGGTAGGAGGAGCATTGTGAGTTTGAGGCCCACTTGGGCTACAACATGAGTGCAAGGCTGGCCTGAGCTACATAGTGCGACCCTGCCTCAAAAAACTAGGGCTGGGAGTTTGACTCAGTGGCTTAAGCACCTGTGTGGCAGGCGTGAGGCTGTGAGTTTGATCCCCAGTGCTGAAAAAATAAATAAATAAAAATAATGTACTGAGTACAAGTGCAGTATCTCCTAGAGTTCTGTATGAGATTCTGCACTTAGATGTGGAAAGCAAGTAGGAATCTCAAGGCTGTTGGATGGTTCTAGATATCTCTGGCAGAAAAATTAATAGGGAGCCCTTATGAATATACAGATATTGAGTTCTATTCCAGACACATTGAAGCAGAACTTCCAAGCTCCCCAGTAACTGTCAGCAGGTCAGGCTGGGGCAGCTCACCTGTCTTAGTTACTTTTCTCTCGTTGCTGAGACAGAATACCTGATGCCCAGAATTAGGGAAGGAAAGATTTATTTCTTACAGTTCTTGGAGGTTTCAGTCCATATTCAGCTGGCTGCAAGGCAGGGTGATATGGCAGGGCAGTCATTCATGGCAGCTGCAAAACAGCAAAGCACAAACCCACAAGAGAGGGAAGATATGACTTCTTACACTGTATTTTGGCTCCAGCCCTGGGCAGGTGCAGCACTCACATCACCAAACCCAGCACTAGACAATAAACCAATCACAAATGCTAGACTCAGCCACATCCATGCCATGATTACATGAGACTTGGCTGGGCCATAGGAATATAACTAAAACATTCCACCCCTGGTCCCCCAAGGACTCATGTATATTCTTTATGCAAAAGACACTTAGTCCATTTTCAAGAATTGCCGAAGTCCTAAAAATTTCAGCATTGCTGAAAAGTCCAAGTCCCAAATCTCCTCTGAGATCTGTGGCAAACTCTTAATTGTAACTCCCAGTACAAATGAAAACAAGTTAAACACTTCTAATATGTAAAGGCACAAGATAAACATTACCTTTCCAAAAGTTACACACAGGGGAATACAAAGCATTGGAACCATAGCAAGTCCAAAATCCAGCAGGATGAACATTAAGTCCTGAAGTTTCATGCTCAGCATCTGAAGCAATCTGGTTGCAAGCTCCAAAAGGCTTAAAGGATTCCACCCCTGTGGCACTTCAAGGGGCTCCATTTCCTATAGCTTCTGTCTTAAGCCCATTCTGCTCAGTTTTCACAGCTTTCCTTCGATGACCCACATTTCTGGTTTTTCCAAACTTTTGGAGTCAGGGTGGAAGCTGCCTTAACCTCATAATTCATACATTTTCCTTGCACCTAAAACCAGTGCCAAGTGGATGCCACCAAGGTCTGCTGCCAGCTGGAGCAGTAGCCAGGCTTTCTACTCTTTTGTCTGTAGGGGTCGAGCACTTGGATTGCTGAGCTCTCTGAACCTGATTGTGAGGAAAAGCTTCTCTATGTCACCACCAATCTGGAATCTGGCACAGCCACTGCCATTTTGAAACCTCCTGTGTCCTCCATCACCAGTCTGGAACATGGCACTCTGCAGCTTTTTCCTTCAAGCAAAGTCTTTTATTTTTGTCAACTTAAGGCTGCAAAAGGTGGAGACCTGCTGCTTTCTGGGATGGCCCCAGGCCATCTTTTTAATTTTTCTGTTCCTTCTCAGCAATCAAAGTCTCAGCTCTACCTTTACAGTCCACAGCTTCCTGGCCAAACTCACAACATTTTAAATCATCCTGCTGGGATCTTTGCTCTTGATTTGCAACATAAATCTGACTAACAGCCCCCCAAAATAGCCATGCTACTGCTTCAACATTTGAGTGTCTTGAAATTTCTTTTGCCCAATTAATCACCCATTTCCCTTAATCTCAGTCTCAGGCAAAGTCTCTGGGCATGAGCAAAATGCAGACAAACTTTCTGCCAAGCAGAAACGCACATCATATGGAGTCCAACAATCAATACAGTCCTTTCTCCCAGCAGAAACCTCCCGAGTCTGATCTTTATTAGCAGGCTTTCTATCAGCTTTCTGATCTCCTGAGATCTGACCAGAATCTCCTATACAGAACAGCCTAAGGTGTTCCAGTGCCACTCTTTCAAGAGACATCTCCAAGCCTTTCCAAACTCTTCCCACAAGCCATTTCCAAAGGCCCTTGAACCACATGGTCAAGAATGGTCACAGCAATAACCCCACTCCTGTGGTACCAAATTCTGTCTTAGTTACTTTTCTCTCATTGCTGAGACAGAATACCTGGTGCCCAGAATTAGGGAAGGAAAGGTTTATTTCTTACAGTTCTTGGAGGTTTCAGTCCATATTCAGCTGGCTGCAAGGCAGGGTGATATGGCAGGGCAATCATTCATAGCAGCTGCAAAACAGCAAAGCATGAACCCACAAGAGAGGGAAGATATGACCTCTTCCTGCCCTTACACTGTATGTTGGCTCCAGCCCTAGGCAGGTGCAGCACTCACATTGCCAAACCCAGCACTAGACAACAAACCAATCATGAATGCTAGATTCAGGCATGCCCGTGCCATGATTACATGAGACTTGGCTGGGCCATAGGAATATAACAATAACATTACCTGACTTTGACCTTAAGGATTCTATATGGTCAAAGCAAAATTAGTAAATGAGTATCATTTCTGCACCTGAGATATAGTCATTCTTTTTCTCTACCATCCAGAAAATTTTCTTATGGAAGATAAATATGGAGAAAGTCACCATTTACATGTGCAAGAGGGAGGCTTTGTTTGCTTGATCTGGCTACCCAGACAGTAGGGCAGGGCTGTCCCATTCCATAGGAGAAGCTGGGTGTTCCCTACAATGGAGGAGCGAAAGGGCTGTACTTGTCTCATGGAATCCCCTGAATCATGGCTTTTTAGTTTTGAACAATGCTTTTCTCCCTTTAAAAGGGCATTTGGATTGGTCATAATGACAGAATATGTTCTGCTGTCCCAACATTGTACTGTACTTTCTCACAACCACCTCCTAAATTAAGACAAGGATTTTGTACATCAGAAAAGTCATTACTACTTAAAATACTTTCCATACCATACTGATGAGCACACACATGGGTTTATATTGTATACCAATTAGATTTTGAAATATAATGTAGAAATTAACAAAACGGACACTGGTACCTGACAGCCAGGCTCAGATCCAGGCCCTGCCACTTGTTAGTCTGCAATATTTAACCAAATCTCTCTTCTCTGCAGCATCTACTTCATAATGCTGTTGTGATAGGCAAATGAGCTAGTATTTGTAAAGTACTTATACAGAGATTTCACATGTGTCAACTCTTTATTTAGGAGTTTTGCTTGTTTGCGTATTTATAGAGAACTGGATATAGGTTTTCTTTCTTAAAAAAAAAAAACTTACTTCTCTTTCTTTAAGTCAGTTCTAGTAACAAAAACCTGAACTCTCCCATCCATAGTCTGGATGTGGGAACTCAGCCAAGGTTTAGGCTGATGCATAAGCTGTCCTGCGGTTAGGTAAGCTCCTTTCCCAAGAATCTCGGTCACTTTTGTGCTTGTATTAGTACTAGGGTGGGGAGGCAGGAAGGCCACGAAGTCCTCGTAGACTCATCCACTGGGAGAACCCTGGACTATCAGGCATTGGTTACTCACCGTGGCTATCATTAGAAATCTGTAAAGGAATTAGCTGCATCTTTAGAGGAAGACATGATGTGTGGGAGAGCTAAGCTTTGACCCCAGGATCGTGTGGCTCTACAGAATGTGTTCTTTCTCCTTCCTGCACTTGCTTCTGCAAAGCTGTGTGACATATGCTGCATAAGGTCACCATCCATAGTTCTGATCCCAAGTGACCAAGATAAAATTACTTCTAACTGTAGGGTGTTTTCTTTTAAATAAGGTAAATTGAAGTTTTTCATTTGAAATACTTTTAGAAGCTTTTCGTTTGAAATAGTTGCAACAAAATGAATTTTTATTCTTGAAGAAGTGACACATATGTTTTGAAGAGAATTCTCCGAATTGCACTCCTCATCCTTGGCAGTGCAGAATGAGTGGTGGTGAAATTAGCCAAGCAACTGGTGGGCTGAGCAGGGACTACAGTATGGGAGGCAGGCCTGCAACCATGTCCAGCTGGGAACTGTCTAGGGCACCCTGTAGAAATTTCTATTTCGATGCTTTTGGGTGTAGCTGGTGCCCAGTGGAAAATACTGGCCTCTTGATCTTCCCTCCCACCCCAGAGCAGAGAAACTGAGGAGACCCAGACTCTAGCCCTTGCCTTCAGGCTACACTGTCACTTTCTCCCCACACGTCCCAAGAAATGAACCAAAGGACAAGTGTTCACTTCCAACCTAGTGGCAGACAAGAGAAGACAGATATTCCAAAGACTCACATCCCCAAGTCTGCAGTCATCCCATTAGCCTCATCCAGGACACGTGACCCCATCGCCCACCTCACCAAGGGGCATCCTCTGTTCTCCATAGGGTTGCCTATAGGGCCCTTGGGAAAACTTGCTAAAGAAGTGGAGCAGAGTGGCTTGAGAGTTCCTATTGGTTAAAGGTGTTATTTTGGCACTATTTGGTCCTCAGAAGTAATATCCATTTCTTGGACAAAGAAATATACTCTGTCATCTATCCCAGCTGTTCAGATCTAGCATATCTGCCTAAGACTCCTGTGTTGAAGGCTTGGTCCTTAGCTAGCAGTGCTCTTGGGAGGTGGTGAACACTTTAGAAAATAGAGCCTACTTGGAGGAAGTAGCTGACTGCAAGTATGTTTTGCTCTTTTCACTTCCTGACTACCATGAGCATCTTCCTTCACTATGTGCTGCTTCTGTAATGAACTGGCTCATCATAGACTCCGCAACTACTGGATCAAGTGACTATGGACAGAATCCTCTGAAACTGTGAGCCAAAACAAATCATTTCTCCTTACAAGTTAATTACCTCCATCATTTCACCACAATGATGGAAAACTAACATGCCAATGTCCTATTTATGCTCTGTGCTTTAGGAGTTTTCTTCCAAATGTTAGTGAATATACCTTTTCCATATTGGCAGTATTTGCTCAGACTGAATGTGCAATGCATCAGCTTTAGACCAGAAGAAGTGTAATGTTTTAAGGTACACTGTAAATGAAATGGAAATTTCATAGATAAAGAATTACCTAGTTTTCTTTCACCACTAAGCTACCCTGAGTAGGTGAACACAGAGTTGGTCACAAGGAAAAATATTTTAAAATAGGAATTCTAATCTAAATATAGTGCCTGTACTACTTACTCAGACCCCTGGAAATAATCACCTCTGAAGATGGACAGAATGGGAGAAATTGAGTATACTGATCTCTTGCTATCTGTAGAGAATAGGTTTCAGAAACCCCGTATGGATTCCAAAAGCCCTGAATGCTCAAGGTTCATATAAATGGCGAAGTATTTGCACAGAACCTATGCAAATTGTTTCTTGTACTTGAAATCAGTTCTACATTACTATTAACACCTAATGCATTGTAAGTGATAAGAAAGTACTTGGCATACTATACTGCTTAAGGAACAATAACAAGAAAAATTTGTACATGTTCAGTAGACACGACATTTTAAAAATATTTTCCATTTTCTGTTGGTTGGCTCCATAAATTCAGAACCCACAGATATGAACAGCCATAAAATGAACGTGGTGTCTATTTTAAAAGAAATATGAGCAGATTCCCATTTTCAAACTCAATTCCTGGAGTTGCACAGAGGAAAAGTATTTTAGTGGTAAATAAGGGTTTGTCCCCTACGTATCTATCTTATTTCCTACTTTTGAAGCCTAAAACAGTTTATGGTGAGCCTAGATGTATACTTTTTTTTTTCCAGGTTAGTGAAAGGGTAAGAGTAGGTTCATAGAGCTAATATATGCAGACCGTAATAACTAAGATGAGCATACAACACTCAGTCTATAAGCATCAGCTTCTATCATTATTATCATAGTTATTTCAAATGAAAACCACTCTCCTCTCCTAAGTAATAAACCTGAGTACCCTGGTTTGGATCACTTAATGGGGGAAAAACTGAACTATCTAGAAGGTAAATACAGCAGTACTGCAAAACGTTATCCTGGTAACATGTAGTTTGCAATATGATGGTTCTGTTTGTTGGCTTCCCTTGGA